>CAUYQG010148069.1:0-10831 GCA_963574415.1 Tarsius wallacei | reverse complement strand
AATTCCTTGGACAATAGAATTTTTATTCATTATAACATCTTTAACATATCAAAGAATAACAGTCCTATGGAAACCCTTTGGGAAATTCTTTCACTAATGGCTGGATTCTCTTACTTTCTTACTCTTCCTTCACAGACTCTCTCCTACTTTATGACCATGGCCCAACCACTCTTCCTTGTCCCAAAATACACCTATTTTCTAGTTCCCTTTATAAAGATGTTGAAGCTTTCCATAGCTGCTAATGTTTCATGCAAAGCTAAGAAAATAGAATTAAGAAAAACAGAGTGCCCTAATATCAAGTACATGAAATTTCTGGAAAACCAAGGGCATCAAGGCATCTTTCATATAACACAAATCACAAAATATAATACTTATATCATCTTGAGGACAGGATTATATTCAAACTACAAATGCAAGTGCTTAATAGTTTCAAGATCTAAAATATTTAATGAGTGACAATAGCATAATGTCAGATGCTGATTTGTTCCTAATTAGGCAGTATGTGAAATATCTTGCAAATATTGCTCTTGTCTTTTTAAATTGTACGATATGGGAAGCAGAGAAAAACATAGACTCTACAGAGAAATACAGAATCCAGAGATCAATTCAACTAATGAGTTATTTAACCCACATTGCATCAAACAGCAGGCATAATAAAGAATAGATAGGCTATCATTAAACCCGTGTAGCAAAATATCTAATAAAGAGAAAATCAGATTATCAAAAGATAAGAGAGACATAGAAGAAGAAAATATAACATAGAGTATGGCAGAAAGATTCTAAGGAGGCACTCATTATTCTCAAGGTGTTGATGCCCTTGTGTAATGTCTTCTTGAGTGTGGGCAAGATTTGCAACTGCTTCTAATCAATGGAAAGTGGCAGAGGGGATTAATTACATAAAATCATAATGCCCATCTAATTGAAGTCCCTCCTACTTTACTGCTGGCTTTGAAGAAGTGAGCTGCCATGAATCATGCAGCTCCATGGAAATAAATTCTTCCAGCAACTTGAGAAATATTGGAAGCAGCTCCCTTCTCAGTTAAGCCTTCAGATGCAAACACAGGCCAACCTAATACCTTGATCACAGACTTGAGTCATTAAATTTAGAATATTTTGCTATGCAAAATGTAACAAATACATGGAGGTTCAAAGGAAAGAATACCTGATCATGAGCAATAGGACAGCTTTCATTGCAGAGATAGCCTTGTTGTAGATGCTATAAAAGTTAAGGAATGCTTATAATTCGGAACCTAGTAATTAAGGAAACAAATGTCTCCTAATTATAGGGAGCTATTAAATTTAATTTGAAAATTTTAAATTACTAAAATATGACTATGGCATGTGAATAAGAAACAGCTATTGAGCTCAAGGCATCACATTATCTGACTTCAAATTGTACTACCAGGCTATAGTAACTAAAACAGCATGGTACTGGCATTAAATCAATGGAAAAGAAGATAGAACCCAGAAATAAAGCCATATAGCTATAACCAACTGATCTTTGACAAAGCCAGTAAAAACATACTCTGGAGAAAGGACAACTCATTTAATAAATAGAGTTAGGAAAATTGAATTGCTATATGCAGAAGAAGAATTAATATACAAAAATTAACTCATGATGGATTAAAGACTTAATTGTTAGACATGAAAGTATAAAAAGACTAGAAGAAACCCTAGAAAAAGCTATTCTGAACATTAGTGTGATAAAGAATTAATGACTTAAGAACTCAAAAGTGAATGCAACAAAACCAAAAATAGACAATGAGACTTAATGCAGAAACCTTCTTCACAGCAATAGAAATAATCAACAGAGTGAAATGTCAGCCTGCAAAATGGGAGAAAATATTTGCAAACTATGCATCCAACTAAGAACTAATAACCAGAATCTTTAAGGAACTCAAACTCAACAAGAAAAATGTAAATAACACCATTAAAAGGTGGGTAAAAGACATGAAAAGATATTTTTCTTTTTTTGTTTTGTTTTTTTGAGTTGGAGTCTCACTCTGTCGCCCAGACTGGAGTGCAGTGGCTGCTCCCAGTCACTGCAGCCTTGACCTGCTGGGCTCCAGCGATCCTTCACTTCAGTCTTCCAAGTAGCTGGAACTACAGGCACGCGCTACCACACCTGGCTAATTTTTTGAATTATTGTAGAGATGAGGTCTCACCAAGTTGCCCAGGTGGGTCTCAAACCCACGGACTCAGGCAATCTACTCACCTCAGCCTCCCAAAGTGCGGGATTACAGGCTGAGCCACCAAGCCTGGCTGAACAGATATTTTTCAAAGGAAGGCATACAAATGGCCAATAAGCATGAAACAATGTTAACAATCATCAGAGAAATAAAAATTAAAACCACAATGAGATACCATCTTACATTAGTTAAAATGACTATTATTAAGCCGTAAGAAAATAACAGGTGTTGGTGAGGATGTAGAGAAAAGGGAATACTTATAGTCTATTGTTGGGAATGTAGATTAGTACAACCTCTATTTAAAACAATATAGAGATGTCTCAAGAAAGTAAAAATAGAACATTCAATCCAGCAATCCCACTACTTGGTATCTACTCACAAGAAAATAAATCATTCTATAAAAAAGATACCTGTACTCATATGTTTATTGCAGCACAATTTATAATAGCAAAGATACAGAATCAGCCTAAGTGTCCATCAGCAGATAATTGGATTTTTAAAAATTAGTATATTTCAGTATATATACACACCATGGGCTACTACTCAAGACATAAAAATAATAATAAAATTATGTCTGTTGCAGCAACATGGTTGAAACCGGAGGCCATTATCTTAAATAAAATAACCCAGAAATGGAAAGTCAACATTTCATATCCTCACTTTTAAGTGGGAATAAATAACATGTACACAGGGCACAGAACGTGGAATAATAGACACTGGGAACTTAGAAGTGTGGGATGGTGGAAGGAGAGTGAAGAATGAGAAATTACTTAATGAGTATAATATGCAGTATTCAGGTGATGGCTACATTAAAAGTCCAAACCTCACCACTACTCAATATATTCATGTAAAAAAAAACCTGCATTTGTACCTGTTAAATCTATATGAGAGAAACAGTTATAGTTCAGGCTACTTGGAACATAGTGTGTACATCAAGAAGTAGTAACCAAGATGGTCATACTTTGAAGGATAAGCCTAAATATTTCACAGAGGAATTTGTACTTTATTTGGGGAGCAAATCAGAGTAGTATAGTTTTGAGTTTGCAGTGACGTGACCTAAGATGTATTCAGAGATTATTCTGGCAATGTGAAACCTATGCATTGTTTTTGATAAAGGAGAGAACCCACAGGAATATACAGCATCTGAGGTAAGAAGGGGCTGCATTAGGGAGTAAGAGGAGGGAATTGAAGTGTGTGATAATGCATTTTATGTGATAACTTGACTGGGTTAAGGGTTGCCCAGATGGCTGGCAAAACATTCTTTCTGGATCTGTCTGTGTGGGTGTTGTTAGAAGACATTACAATTTGAATTGGTAAATTGAGTGAGGAAGATCACCCTCACTAATGTTGGTAGGTATCAGTCAATTCACTGAGGGTCTGAAAAATACAAAAAAGGCAGGGAAAGAGCAAATTTTCTGTTTTCTTGAGCTGAGGTATCTATCTTCTACCTTCAGAGCTCCTGAGTTTGGGGTCTTTAGACTCCAGGACTTACGCTAGGCATCATCCTCATCACCTTTGGGTCTTCAGGCCTTCAGCTTCAGACTAAATCAAATCACAGGTCTTCCTGGTTCTAAAGCTGACAGATGGTGTATTGTAATTCTTGGCCTCTATAGTCATGTGAGCCAACTCCCATAATAAATTTCTTCATGCTTGTGCGTGTGCACGTGTGTGTGTGTGTGTATCTTCTATTGGTTCTGTTTCTCTGTAGAATCCTGACTAAAGTGGGAGCAGTTTCCAGAGATATACACAGGTAGAAGTGAAAGAACTTAGTAACTGATAAGCATAGATGGGCAGAGTTGACTCGAACGGTTTCAAACCTAAGCTTTCTCTTGTGAACAAATAAAAAAGATCTGTGAATAGTCAAAGGAAAGAAAGGCAAAGAAACTATTAAAATATACAATGGTGCTACTGCCAAACATTTTTACCAATGTATCTTGATGTAACAGCCTCATCCAAATTTTTAAGTACTACACTGAAAGCGTTTCAAAACAAAGCAAAATAGCTCTATGTGGAAGGATTAGAAATAAAAATGGGTCAATCCTACAACTAGCTGCATCCTTGCAATGTCCTTTTAGCTTTCATATGTATTACCATGGATAGAATATGAGCTTTCATAGTCTATGAGTTAATAATCTTGTTGTTATTATTATACTATATTTCTCAAATATATGTGTGATATAATCTTTAGTATAACATGATACTAGACACCTATCTTCAGTGATAGGTGAAAAAAAAATGAGTTTAGTATCCTCAGCAAGCTAATTATAGGTCACCAGATTACAGGTAATTCAGAGAAGTAACAAAATCTAACATCTCTCTTTCCACCAGTGCATACATTTAAACCACCGTGACAATGCTGTCATCCTCCTTTGTGAGACCAAGGCAGGATGGCAGCCTCTAAATAATGCATAAACTACCAACATTCCTGCTCATATCTCTTTTCAAAAAATTGTGAAGTGTCTTTTTTATCGTCCATGAAGAATTGAAATCATATGGTGAATCCTGATAATTGCTTTCAGAAGGAGCTCTTGGCATAAGCTCCAGGGTCTTCAGTTCACCCATGTTGGGAACACAGACTGCCACTGCATTTAGATGAGCCCAGCACCCAGAGAGTCTCCCAGCTGCAGTTTTCTGAAGGTTGGAATGCTCTACATCAGCTTGCAATCCTGCCTCTCCACTCCTTCCACACCAATTAGCATTCTCTTCACCCGCATCATTCCTTTCCTATGAAGTCAGGTTAATACTTTACACAAGTCAACAGTGCTTGCAGAGAAATGTGAAACTCTTTACTTTATCTCCGAATACAGTTCAAAGTCTTAGTAGACTGAGAACAAAAGAGAAAATATAGCACTAACCCTGTATTACTGGGCCGCACAGATACACAGTGACATTTCAAAGTTTCACGGAGAGTAGGTTCAGAGAACTGGGGGAGGAGATGGAGTGGCGGGAAGAGTGCTGGAAGCCCTGCCTAAGCTTAATGTGTCTTCCTCTTTCCTCTCCTCTCCTTTTCTCTGAGTCTTCCCTAGACTTTCACCTTTCAGGATGAACTCTTCCAAGATCACTCTAACCAAAATATCTCGCTTTGGTCCCTGAATTCATAGCAACTCTAATAGCAAGATCCTCTTCCACGAGATTTCTTATTTTGTTGCTTTGTTTTACCATTTGCTGTGTGTATGTGACTTACTTTCACCAACAGGTAAGGTCCATAAAGCAGAGAATGTGCACTATCTTCTGGTTATCACCTAAATTACTTCCACTGTAAAGAGAACACAGCAGTTTTTCAAAAAATATTTGTAAAATGAATGAAAACTAATCTTAGAAGAGCCAATTTCCTTGAAGAAGTAGGATTAGTGATATCCACAGGATTTAGTTGGGACTAATCATGCTGTTGTAATCTTGTATAAAGAGAGGTAAATATAATTCCTAGGAAAGGTAAGAGGAGCAGTCTGGGAATTAGGGGGTGAGAATTCAATCTGTCCATGACCACTGCTAGGGCCAAATGTTTCAATTCAAATGCTTAATGTTACATGTCAGAAATTGTAAACAGAAGTCAAATCAGTTTATCAAAGCATATTATTTTATCATTTGTATAACTTCCCTTGGAAATATATTCTCTAGTCATTTATCTTTTTAGTCACCTAGCATAACTTAGTGTTTTGTCTCATGGCCCTGAGTGGAAGCATATTGTTTGGCTGATCATATGGATACACACACCCACACATACAGTTAGTGATAAATTATTTTGAAACCCATTGTATAAGTTTAAAAAAACAGGCAAAAAGGGGCAAAATATTTTCCTCACAGCCTCATAACGTAACATCAGAAGTCACGAAGAAGGCTTTGTTTTTCTGTGACACAAGCCTGCATTGAGTCTTCAGTCAATGCACCTTTCAAAGAGTTAGTGTGGTGAAGTAATGAAGTATGTTATAGTTCTGCCTTTGAGATTGTAGACCTGTCCAACTTTGGGAAAATCTACATCTTTAAACTTTAGCTTTAAAATAAAAAAAGAGGAAAATTCCTAACAGGCAGGTATATTGTGATTGGAGATAAGTCTAAAACAGCGGTTCTCAGACTTCAGGGTTTATAAGAATCACTTGTTAAAGACTGGTTTTTGGACCCCTTCCTTGGACTTTATAATTCAATAGTTCTGGAGTGGAGGCCGAATTTGCGTTTCCAGCAAGTTCTCAAGCGATGCTGATCCTGAGGGTCTAGGGAACTTTGATAACCTCTGGTCTAAAGCAACTAACATAAAATGGACATTTAAAAAGTAGTGGCTATTATTATTTCTAAAACACAAAAAGCAGTTTAATAAAATCCCAGATGATAAGGCATTGAACATCCACAGAAGACATAACCAAGAGCATAAGTTCTGAAAACTGAGCACAGATGGGAGCCAAAAATAAAATTGAGAGACTTGAGAAGGAAGTACTGCTCTTTAGTATTTATGCTAGTAAAAAAAAAATCTTTATTTTACAAATGTCTTTTATAAAATATTTAATGACTCATGCAATGCACTGTATGGAAATGATTTACTTGCCTGTCTTCTTCCTCTTCATATGTAACCTCTTCCTCTGAATGTGGTGAAACTTTAATGGCCAAGGAGTTAGATGATTAACATTAATGGGAGTTGCCTGTGTTAATCCTTTGTGCATAACTGGATTTTTATCTGTTAAACTCTTCCAGATTTAGCGCTTACACATGTAATACAATGTAGTGTCAGAAAAATTCTGTAAATGTGTTTTATTTAAAAGTGAACACATGGAAGTTGGAATGTTGGCTTATAAATATGAGACAAAGAAATGCTACTAAATATTAACAGTTATAATTTTTAAACAATGAATGCACATATGTAGTGGCAATTGAGAAAAAAAACTGCCTAGAGACACAAAAAAAAAGTCTTTTGGAACTGTATAGTAAAAAAGCAATTATTGAACCAGATTAAGTTTGAGATTTGGGGCCAAACCTGTGTCCCCTATTTCTATTAATTCTCCCTGTCATCAAAACCTAGGAAAAGCAAAGATAGAACAAATGTTTCTATCGGTCCCCTTTTTATACCTGAGACTGATTCTGTCCTTAACATGCCTCTCTCAAATATTTCCTCATTTTCATTTCTTTTTCGCCAGTTCAAAGCCTCATTTCTTCTTATTCGGATTATTGCAGTAAATGTTTAATTTTTCATTGTTCCATTCCAGAACATTTTATACCTAAAGCCATATTTTTTTTCTTATTATGCTAACTCTCTTTTCTTAAAGCAATAACTTGCATTGTCAAATGAAGAAAGTCCAAATTTAGCCTGACGATCAAGTTCTCCATAATCTGGCCCAACCCTTATTTCATTGTTCCACTAATTTTTTTAATATAAATATTACCCCAGTTATATTTAACGATCAGTGGCTTCTGGCAACTCTTGAGCTTTCCTCTATGTTATCATCTGTATTATGTCTGTGTCTTTAAATAACCACTAGAAATGTAGTGATTTATTATTATAAAGCAACTTCATAAGAATAGTCTTAATTGATCCTCAAAGAATTAAATAGAGTTGTACAATAGGCATTTCCCTTTCCATTGGACAGAGGTGTAAACAGAGACTTAAAGATATTAGTTATTGACAGGAACAGACTAGCAGAGATACAGCTGCAATAACTTTAAAACAAAATCAAACCAAACATCCTATAAATCACAATAAGGAAAGAAGTTACAAGATCTATACATCAAAAGAATTCATCTGAAAATGTGTCTTGATAGAAGGTGAATCAATTGAGTTACCATTTCATTTAAGGCTGCCTTGTGTAGACTGAATCTCAACAGCCTGAATACAGATCCTCTATGCAGCTACCAAATACTAAGTTTATGACTAATGTGTTATATATTAATTTCAAACCTAAGCAGTTTTGCACCCCCAGAAAATAGAATCTCCCCTCATTTTCTTTTCCTGGTAAGTTTCTATTCCTTATTTTTTATATCCTCTTATCACTGAAAAAGGAATTCACAAGTTTTGTGATAATTCCAGCTTTTTTCTTACTGTTTAACATTATCGTCCATAAAAGGTTAGATTATTTTATCACAAAAGATTAGGTGGATAATATGTTTTGATCTATAGACTATAAAAGATGTAAAATTTGATTGCAGAACCAACTATGACAAAAATTTTTGGTTCTTTGTCAAGTATGGAAATATAAACCAGAATCTTCAGATATGGGACCCATAAAGATATTTTTTTATGAACTTCAAATGATTCCCATGCCCTCCAATCTTTAAAAACAGTAGAGATTTTTCAGTTATATCAACAATGGAGTAACTAGCATGAAACCAAATTTTCTACCATGGAAAACCATTTAAAAAGTATATCAAATACAACAGACTAAACAAGTGTTCAAAGGCATCTGAGAGGAATCAAGGAAGCTTGAATTTGAGAGATTAATTTTCACGAGGGAGGGTATTTGCATTTAGGTAAGACCCACATTCACTTTTAATATTCTTTTTGTTGATACATATGCCAATTCCTAGCATGGTATGTAGAAACCTAACAACGTAAATTTTAAAATTCAAAATTTCAAAATTAAACTCAGAAAAATCTGAAATCAGAATTTCCAAGGTTAGCAGAAATTGAGGAGTCAAAATCAAGGCGAAAAAAAAAATTCTGATTGGCTTTTGTTTATTAATTATTGGTTGAATGTAGTAAAAAGTAGAAAATGTCAACATAAAGCTGCTGCTAAGATCTATAAAATCTAAGCAGAATTTTATATTCTCACAGATCTTGGAAGTCAAATTATAGATTTAGAAGCCATAAAGGTAAAAGGGCATAATATATAATAATCATCAGGCTTTCGGGTAAGACCCATGATGGGCAACAAACTAGTAGTAAGAGCAAACCAGAAAGAGACATATCTGGAAATCAGCTTTAGCTCATCTTATCACTACTTGGATGAAGATTATTAGCCTTTACTCTAACTGCCTTCTAGAAAAAGAAACTCAGGAAAAAGATAATATTATCAAGATATTATTAAGAACTTTTAAATTTACTTATGCAATATCAAGCATGCAGTCCAAAATTACCAAGCATGCCTGAAAATAGGCTCAAATAACACAAAGAAAAAAAAAGATAAGTTAGATATTACTAACAGCTATAGTTACAAAAATTATCATAAGGCGATATTAAAATACTCTGATTTGTATGTTCAGAAAATGGCTTAAAATATACAAAACTTCACTAGAGAAGTGAGTCTATAAAAAAATACTAAATGAGCCACCCAGAACTGCAAAAAAAAATAAAATAAAATTAAGAGACGGGCTTAACAACTGATAAGACAAATCAAAAGGAATATTAGAACTTAAAGAAATAGGAATGTAAAATATGAACATGAAAGCACAAAGGGAAAAAATAATACTAAATAGAAACAAAAATATGCAGGGAACATAATAAACAACTTAAAAATGTCTAACATAAGGAGAGAAAAACATGATCTAAGCAATATTTAAAGAGATAAAGGTGTGAAGAATGATGAACCCAGCAGGTTTAAAAAATGAAATTTTTTTTTTCCATAGGAGCAGCAATAGGGCCTAAAGCTAAATTTTCTTTTCTTTTCTTTTTTAATTCCTTTTTTGTTATAAAGATGTGGAGTACAACTCAGAGTCCAGTATACAAACATTGATTATGCAGGTACCCTTGTTGATGAGGTGTGCCCCTTCCTCCCCTAGCAGTTTCCCTCAACTGCCAATCCCACCCCCCCTCCCCTGACAGTTTCACACTACTGCCAATCACTTTCTTATAGTATTATAATATTGTGCAAGGTCCGCTTATGAGTGAAAACATATGGTACTCTGGTTCTTTGTTTCTATGATAGATCACTGAGTATAATCGACTCTAAATTCATCCAAGTTGATATGAAGTCCATATGTTTGTCCTTTATATGGCTGCATAATATTCCATTGTGCATATGTACCACCTTTTTTTTATCCAGTCCAGCTTTGATGGGCAACATGGTTGGTTCCATATTTTTGCTATTGTGAATAGAGCTGCAACAAACATACATGTGTAGGTATCTTTTTTGTACAATGATTTGAGTTCCTCTGGATATATTCCTAATAGGGGAATCGCTGTGTCATATGGAAGGTCAATTTCTAGTTCTTTTAGAAAACACAAAACTGTCTTCCAAAGAGGTTGCACTAGTTTGCATTCCCACCAGCAGTGTAGGAGTGTTCCTTTTCCCCCACATCCTCTCTAGCATCTAATCTTGTTTGTTTTATTAATGTTGGCCACTCTTACTGGGGTTAGGTAGTATCTTGATGTGGTTTTGATTTGCGTTTCTCTGATGATGAGTGAGGCTGAGCACTTTTTCATGTGTCTGTTGGCTGCCCATAAATCTTCTTTTGGGAACTGTCTATTCATGCCTTTGCCCACTTTTTAATGGGGCTGTTTGTTTTTTCCTTTTGGTACATTTGAGTTCCTTGTAGATCCTAGATGCTAAGCCTTTGTCAGCTATAAAGTTGGCAAACATTTTTTCCCATTCTGTGGTGCTGTCTCCCTGCTTTCTTGATGGTTTCTTTTGCTTTGCAGAAGCTCGTTAGTTTGATGAGGTCCCACTTGTCTATCTTATTTCTTCAGGTATGGGCATTTAGGACTCTGATCAGGAATTGGCTGC
>CAUYQG010148068.1:0-12034 GCA_963574415.1 Tarsius wallacei | reverse complement strand
AAAAAAATCCCAGCCGGTCTCGGTGGCTCAACCTGTAATCCCGTGCTTTGGGAGGCTGAGGTGAGTGGATTGCCTGAGCCCGTGGGTTCGAGACCCGCCTGGGCAACTTGGCGAGACCTCATCTCTACAATAAATCAAAAAACTAGCCGGGCATGGTAGCGCGTGCCTGCAGTTCCAGCTACTTGGAAGGCTGAGGCGGAAGGATGCCGGAGCCCAGCAGATCGAGGCTGCAGTGGCCAGGAGCGGCCACTGCACTCCAGTCTGGGCAACAGAGTGAGACTCCGACTCAAAAAAAAAAATCCCAAATACATGCTGTGTATAAGAGACACGTCTTAAATGTTAAGGCATAAAAACAAGAGGATATAAATGACATAACCAAATAAGCTGTTTTAGCTGCACTGATATCAGACACAGCAGACTTTAAGGCAACAAGCATTGCTAGAAACAGAGATATGTCCTAATGACAAAATGCCAGCCCACTAGAAAGAGATATTTCTCAATTTGCTGCTAATTAAATAATATTTAAATTGAAATAGACAAGGAGAAATAGACACACAATCACATGACTTACACACCCTACTTTCCATAGCTGGCAGAACAACAACGACAACAAATGGTACATAGATGACTGAAAGAGCATGCATAACAAATGTGACTTAATTGACACAAGCAGAACACTGCCCTCAACGTTTCCAATGCACATGAGCTAGGCCATAAGTCAAATGCCATTAGATTTTATGCCCTTGAAGTCATATAGGCTGGGCTTGGTGGCTCAGCCTGTAATCCCAGCACTTTGAGAGGCGGAGGCGAGTGGATTGCTTAAGCCCGCATGTTCGAGACCAGTCCGTGCAACTTGGCGAACCCTTGTCTCTACTATGAATCAAAAACTTAGCTGGGCGTGGTGACGCATGCCTATAGTTCCGACTACTTGGAAGGCTGAGGCGGAAGGATCGCCTGAGCCCAGTGGGTCGACGCTGGGTGACGGCTGTGAGCCTACCACTGCACTCCAGCCTGGGTGATGGAGTCAGACTCCAACTCAAAAAAAAAAAAAAGGAAAGAAATCATACAGAGTGTGGTCTCTGCTACAGTGGAATTAAGCTCGTTATAAATAACAACTCAGATTTCGAACACTTTGAGATAAACATAAACAAATATAATCCAATGCTAGATGAAAATGACAACATTGAAAATTTTTAAGAAAGAAATACGATCTCAGCAACAAGGACAAAACAGGAAATACCAGGAAGTGCAGTGTCTGTCTAGTGTGTGGGACATTTTCTCACTCTTCTACTTCTCACTGAGCATCGTGCCCCAGGACTGAGTTTATTGGAAAGGAGTCCCTTTTTCTAATTAGCAGGAAGGCACTGTAGATATGGCTGGAAACACAAGATGACACGGGTTCCCCTGAAAGTGTTTCTGAAGCATAAAGCTATAGGCCGCCTGGGTTGGACACAAAAAAATCCAGATAACATTGTTCCTGTGAGTCCTTGTTGGTGAAACCAAGGATGAGTTTTCTGCAAGTGTTAGAGGTGTCAGGCAATCAAGAAAAAAATTAGGGAAACTGCCTTGCAACTACAAGGGGATGCCAAAAATATATATATGTACATTGTAAATATGACATTCCCTCCAAAGATGATGTGAATCCAATGAATGCTAGCATCACCATGTGACAGGCAGGTGCCAAAGAAAATGGCAGGAGCACGGTTGAGCGGATGTCACACTACACATTGCTACCATCATTCAATTCAACTTGGGAAAGTAATAAGTAGATAGCATCTCTTAAAACGTGTATACATTTTTTGGCACTCCCTGTATATGACCGTCAAAAAGCAACAAATATATGTACATATCTATACAACTAAAAGACATGTGATGATTAAGAAAAAGATGTCAATGTCATATTGAGAATGCAGAGAATTTACAGCAAACCAAAATAAGGAGAGAAAAAGACATGGAGTGGTTTGGCGCATCTCTAAAGCTGATAGACAAAGATTGTAGATCATATAATGCTGAAATTCAAATAATATAAGTACAAGGGCAGACACCAGAAGAGATAATAATATGTGAAATCAAGTAACAGGAGAGACAGAGGGGAACGAATAAGGAACATGATAATTTTAGAACTGCTTACAGTTCAGAAAATTAAGCCAGCATTAGCAAAAATACTGTATATAGTTCTAATAATAATAGTTACCACAAGAACAAAAATATAGCCTTTCCTAAATATCAGGACCCCATAAAGAAAATCAAAGCAAAGAAAGAGATCACACTGTAAACCAGTATGCAAGTTATAAATCTAAATCTAAAACCAAAACATGACGGCCATGCAATATGAGCTAAATAAGCTTTATTCACATGTAAAAAAGTTTTGTTTTAATTCATCGATAAATTTAAAGACAGGATCTCTCTGTTGTCCAGCCTAGAGTATATTGGCACAATCATAGCTCACTACAGTCTTGAACTCTTGGGCTCAAGTAATCTTTCCATCTCAGCCTCCCAAGTATCTAGGATTATAAGCACATGCCACTACACCAAACTAAATTCTTAATTTTTTGGTGGAAACAGGATCCTACTAGGTTGTCCAGGCTAGTCTTTAATTCCTGGCCTCAATGATTCTCCCACCTTGGCCTCCCAAAGTAGGGTGATTACAGGCATGAGCCACTGTATTTGGCTAAGAAAAATAATTTGTAATGAATGATTTTATAGTCAAAGCTATTACAAAGGTTGCAAATAAAAAGATGGGCAGAGTTATACCAGATAATGCTACAATCACCAAATGGGGGTTTGTAATCTTATTAGATAACCAGGTAGAATGCAGGCCACAAACACAGTGGACAAGTCAAAAAAGGGAAATGTTTAGCGCTAGAAGGTGAGATTCAGATGAAGGTACGCAAATAAGTCCTATACCACAAAACATATTTTTTTAAAAATTAAAAATCAAAACTTCAAGAGAGACAAAGAGAATTAGAACACACGAGTAGTAAAATATTTAAACATGTTTTCTGAATCTGTTGAGAATAAAATAAGTAAGACTGTAGAAGAGAGAATAAGATAATTGTAAAGGTGGCCGTAATCCACCTATCCATCTGTCTGTCTGTGATGGGTCCTCTGATTCCCCACAGCCCACATCTCCTAATCTAGAAGTGTCTCCATGGAGACTCTGCTGGTGAATGCAAACCGAGTCCATGACTTAATTCTAACCAATGGAATAAGGCATACATGAGGGAATGTCGCTTCTTCAATTAAGTGACAATATGAAAGGCTGCTGTAGCAGGCTAGAGCCAGACAATCTTATTGTTGGCTTGATGAAAGTGTCCAAGTTGAGGAAACTCAAGTGGCAGGGCCCTGAGGTGCATTCTAGGACCTGGAAGGTCTTCAGACCCAGGGTTGGCCATTAGAACCTAGAATGGGATGCTCCAGGACTTGAGGATGGGCTCTAAGACCAGGAAGGTGGCCTCTAAGACAGAGAGGTGGACTTCGGGACCTTGAAGACCGGGAGAGGAGTCTGGTAAAACCCGAGGGAGGCCTGTAGGACCTGAGAAAAGGGCCCTAGGACCTTGAACCTCCCTCTAGGATACGCCTGAGGCCTGTAGGACCTGGAAAGGGCTCAAAAACGTGGGCACTTCCTCTAGGACCTGAGGCACAACTATAGGGTTGAGGATCTGATCTTCCTTCAGGTTCTGAGGGCAACCTTTAGAACCAGGAAGCCTCTAGGACCTGGTGGAGGCCTCGAGAACCTGGGAGAGGCTCTGGGACCTGGGGGAGACTCTGGAACTGGGTGCCCTCCGGTGTACTGCCAGCAAGAAGCCTCTGTGGGAAACGGGGGACTGAATTCTGCCACCCACCTAAAAGAACCTTGAAGTAGATTCTTCCCCAAGAAAAGGCTTGGAGTGAGATCAAGTGGGGCCTGCTCCTTGACCCATCCTGAGCAGAGGACCCAGCATGGCCTGGCCAGGGCCCCCATCCACAGGCAATGGGGGTGAGCTGTTCTGGGGGTGCATTTGTAATCTCTGTGATACCTCAGAAAATTCACATGCCACCTGTTTGTTAACGCAGAGAGGAAAAATTAATTGTAAGTGCTAATGGACTAGTTAACAGCACTGAATATAAAATAGGCCGGAATAAAACATAAAAAAAAAACTCAGAAAATATAAGTCATATTGATCTGATCTGAGAAATGGCAAAATAAGAAAGCAAAAAGCTGCATAGCCTATAAATTAAAAAAAAGAAAAGAAAAACTTTTCTGAAATACCTGAGTTTACAGTACAAACCTTAGCTAAGTTTTGCAAAATTTCTTGAAAACCATGAGCAAGTGAAATTTATTCCAAGAATGCAAGTGTGGGTCAATATTAAGAAATCTATTAATGCAACTTAGCGTTTTGAAAGAGCTAAGACAAAAACATGATCGTCTCCATAAGTACTAAGAAGGCATTTGATACAATTTAGCAGTCATTATTTATTTTTAAACAATAAACAAAATAGGTAACAATGGATAATTCCTTAACATGATGAAATGCGTGTACCTCAGCCAAGAAAAAAAGCCTATCACCTTATTACATGGTGGACATATTTCTGCTAAAGTCAGGAAAGAAAACAAGGTATGAAACCTTCTGCACCACAATTTAACATTGCATTAATCTTTTTCTCAATTCATAAGAGAAAATAATTAGAGGTAAAAGGTTTTAAAAGAAGGTATTTATTACAGATGATATAGGTGGATATCTAAATAACCCAACAGAATCAACTAAAACAATCTCTGCTCAACAAGGCAACTCAGAAAGTTAGCAGGTTCTATAATTGGTATACAGAAATACAACACTTTCATGTAAAATACCTAGTGAAAAAGAAGACTCCATTTATATTAGCAAAGAAACTCCACAAGTTCCTGGTAACCTACTTAATAGAAAATGTGCAAAACTTACATGAATAAATCTTTTAAATGCTCTTGAAATAAAACAATAGAATCTGAATCAATGAGAAGCTACATCATGATTTTAGATAGGAAATCTCAACATTGTAAATATGTCAGTTCTCTCTAAATAAACGTAGAAGTTTGAAGCAGTCTCCCAAAAACACCACTCATGATGTTTCTATAGTTTGACAAGCTAATTCTGAAATTCATTTTTAAAAATTGACAAGCACGAATAACCAGGTAAGTTCTAAAAAGGAAGAATTATGCAGGGGAGATTATTTTCTAAATATCTTAGCTTCCAAAACCTTCATAGTTAATTTAGTATGATATTGTTACATTATAGGCAAATAAACACTGCAGGAGCAGTTTAGTGTTTTAAAATAGACCCAAGTACACAAGGGAGTTCAATATACCATAACTGCAGGATCTCAGATCAGCACAAAGGAGAATAGAAGTTCAAATAAGTGGTACAGGAACAGCTGGGAAGATACCTGAAAAAAGTTAGAGCTGCATCCACAGATCATAGCAGACACCAAGATAAACTCCAGTGGGTTAAGGGCTTAAATATAAACAAAAAAATCCAAACTGTCAAAGCACAAGAACCCAAAAAGAATGAATATCTTCATAGTCTTAGAGTGCGGAGGGCTTTTCTCACCAAGATTCAAAATGAAAAAGACATAAGCAAAAAGAATGATAAAACTGAATCCATTTACAAGTTCTCAAGCAAAGTGGAAAGAGGGCTGCAAAACTAGGAGAACCATTGACTGTTTACACACAGTCAAAGCATCAATATCCTTAATTTACAAAGAGCTCAAAGAAATTCATAAGGAACAGACTAAACCCTGTAGAACCATGACAATGGATGGGTGTAGAAAATACAAGGAGAAATAAACAGATGGCTTATAAGCATATAAAAATCATTCTTAATCCCATTCATTGAAAGAGAAATACAAGATGAGACTATGGCAAGATACCATTTTTAATTCCTCAGACTGACAACAAAAACCCAAAGATTTGGTAACAAACGGTGTTGCTGAGCTGTGATCAAAATAAACACCATCACACTTTGCTGATTGGATTGTAATTGTAACCATTTTGAAGAAGAATTTGCAGGATCCATCAAAGTCATATGATGTAATAAAGCCATGTCTGTGGATGTAGAACCGCTACCAGCACATGTGTGATATTTTGTATCTATAAAATCATTTTTGCAGCATTTTTACGGGAACACAATGTGGAAACTGATCTGCAAGTGCATCAAAAATATTTTGTTAAATGAATTAAGATAAAATGAAAGCTATCATCTGATTATGATGTAGATGACTTCCAAAAGTACAGTTAATTAAAAACAAACGAACAGGTGCAGAATAGTACATAAAGTGTACTACCATTGGGCAATCCCCTCGAGTCCCCTCCCATTCTGACTTTTCTGTCCTCTCAATAAATCCTGCTTCCCCCCTCCCAAAAAACAGTTTTTTTTACAGGATGCTAACATCCCTGTAAACAAAAGGAGACAGGGAACAATTGTGTAAACTGCAAGCATATTTTATCCATTTGCATAAAAATCTCAGGATGGATCAGGGTTGCCAGCCAAAATACAGGACACAGTTAACTTTGAATATCAGATTTTCTTTTTAGTATATGTATATCCCTGCAATATTTGGGGCATACTTATATTTTTTTTAAAGTATTAAGTGTTTATCTTAAATCTGAACTTAATTAGAAGTCCTATTTGCCAAACCTGCAGTGTTACGGAGGATACAAAAGGAACTTAACGGCGTTTTGCCATGCGAGTGGAAAAAATGGAACTGGATGAAGACTTTGTCTTTTATGCATTTTATACTTTCTGATTTTTGAACCATGTAACTGTATTACCTATTAAAATAATATAAGTACATAAAAACAAATATGAACAGACTAAGTTAAGTCATACAAGTGAACTACCAGAAAGCATGTGCCGTTAATTGAATTTCCTTTTTATATTCTGTTTATGGTGAAACCAGGCCCCATCTATCACCTTATGATTTGAAAACATAAACGTCCACAATTCAGTGAAAGCTGGAACATTCTGTGATTTTTATATTTTTAAAGAATCCCAACTCCGCCTATGTTTCTTGTTGCCATCACTTCAACAGTGAAAAAGGAAAAAAAGAAAGAAAAATCAAACATCTGAGGTTTGGGATAGAGAATAAAAGTGTCATAAAGTATTATTCTTGAAAAGGCAGGCTCAGCCAGGTTTTTGAAATCTTCCCAAATCTTCTCAGGCTTTTGACAGCCTCTCAGATAACTCAAATGGCCAGTCAGACATGTTGCTGTAGCCAGCACCAGGTGGGGAAAAAAAATCAAAGAGAATCGTGCTTTGGGACTTGTTAGAGTGGCAGGCCTCACGTCGACACCTGGCAGACCCACACAGACGCAGGCACACAGACAATCCATGTACCACGGAGCCAGTGGGTAAAAGTAACTCAAGATCTTACTGATGGTTGAAAACACGGGATCTTATTCTAGAATAATGAATAATGGCTCACATGATGGGGAAAATTTTTTTTGACTGAAGTAACTCAGAGTAGCTAAAGTCTCTAATAATAAATATTAAAATAATATTATGAAATCAACACAATGAAGTATTAACTTCTTGACATGAATATCTTGATTGTGTGACTTTTAATTTTCCTTTTTTGTACAGGGAGTATAACAAAATTACAATTCCAGACCCCTTAGCTTGTAAAAATATAATATGGACATATATATATAAAATAGTTAAAAAATATAGTTTATGTATACTTCGAAACCATAGTTTAAAATCATCATTTATATATAGTTTATATATAATATGGTTTGTATTTATATATTATATATTTAATATAGTTTATGTATATATTCTCTTAAACATGTTTTGTTTTTAAATACAAGGAATGGCTTGTTTTAGGGGTTCAAGTAATATGAATCAGAAGATATATTTTAAGAGGAAAACAATTTAGGAAGATGTCATTTCTTGGCACACAGTAGGGCAGCCGAAGTAGGGTTTTCCATTGTCTGTCATTTTGAAAATAGAGTTTATAAAAATGTCTTCAGCCATAGCCCTAATCTACTGAGAGATTCCCACCCTCCACCCTCATGCCAGCTGGCTCATGTAGCCACAGAATTTTTTGGCAAATGGTCAAATACAACACACGTTTTAAGCAGCTGGATTAACCTAACAATCCTTTCATCTGTTTTACAGAGATAGAAGGCTGCTATTTAACTGGAGCCTAATTGGAAAACACACACACGTGTATTCTTAATCAATAGGACGAATGCACACAATGTAACCTTAAAACTCCAAGTAGAAGTGATTATTAAAAGAAAAAAGCTCCTAAGTTTATCATTTTCTTCAATATGCACATTTTATTTTACTTCTAAATTTTTGACTATAATTTTATTTGAAAAAACAGATAAAAGGCAACTGTTATCTTCCTGTATTAGTGGCCTGTCCTTTCATGTAAAAATCAAAATAACAACACAAAAGAGAAATTTTTATAATAAGATACTGAAATTCTTAGCTTAGCATGCAGTATTTTTTTTTCCTGCCTGAGATTATAATCAAAACAGTGTTGGTCTTCTTAACATTTCAGTCTCCATCACGATGATATTTGTAGTGTTATAAATGAGAACCAGATGCTCGTCCCCAACCTATTTAGCAGTGGTAGCCAGATGTTTGAACAAATTGTGAAGGACAGCTCTACGAGCTTACCCTAACCGTGAAGCATAACACTGACCACTACCAGCTCTCACAATCTGTCCTCGCCTCAACCAGCAGGAAAAAAAAGTCTATTTTTTATAACATATATGACTGGGTGAGCCTCGTTATTTTGATCAGCGTTAAACCGTGAACAACTTTCTGAAAAATAAACAAAACTGTCTTTAACGAAGCGTATAGGGTTCAAATGTGTTATAAAAACTAATGTCTTGGTTAGGATTACTGTAAAGGTAGGATGAAGTTTACCATATTTTTATTCTCAATTACCACCATAATGTTCTCAGTGAACATTCTCTCGATTCTGCACATTGACTAGGGGATTCCTGAATATTAGCATCCTATGCTGTCAGTGTCATGGAAAGCAGATAAAGTGGATTTGATATTATCTTTTGAAACAAATGTCCAAGGTAACCAACTCAACACAATTCAACATGCAATGTATCTGCACGACCACTCTTTTCCACATATTAAAAATGAGACTTGCAATTGTAGCTAATTATAACTTGTCACTTATTACCACTTTGGGGAAAAATTACATATTTAAGGTATATATTTACAATGAGCAAAGAAGTAAATACCTTCACACATGTGCTTATAAATAGCTCTGGACAACCTAGCTACAACTCTTGCAATAATTTCAGATCAAAATATAACAAGTATCTGAAGTTTAAACGTGAAAGAACAAATACACATTTTCTAATACATAAATTTCGAGGTTTTTTGGGTTCCCCCTTGTCATGCTTTTAAAATTCATTTGAGTTGCTTAAGGGACATCTGTTCAAGTTGAGTAGCATTCCATTATATGGACATCCCATAATAAATTGATCTATGTACTCATTGATGGGTATTTGGGGGTCTCTCTAGGTTTTTGGAAATCATGAATGAAGCTGGTTGGATGACTCTAATACAAGACTTTGTGTAAAGATATTGTTTTCATGTATATTGGGTATAGTGCTAGTGGACTTGTTGGGTCATCTGGTAAAGGAGAGTTTACATAAGAAACAGCATCACCGGCAGCAAAGTGTAAGTACCAGATACTTCATACACTTCTTAATGACACCTGATTGTGTTGGTTTTACATATGAGTCACTTTATCGAGGGTCTATACCGTTATGGTACTGACTTGTATTGTACTAATGACTGATAATGTTTTTGAGCATCTTTTCATGGGTTTATCTTTTATCTGTATCTTTTCTATGTTCAGTGTCTATTCACACTCTAACATCTGTTAATTTGTTGTTAGCATCTAAGGATACAATTCACTTTTGTATGTTGACATTATAATTGCAACTTGCCAAACTAACTTACTTGTTCAAGTAGCATTTTTGTAGACTTCTTAGGATTTTCCACATAGACAATCAAGTCATTGGTGAATTAAAAACCATTTTATTTATTCTTTTCTAAAACATAGTTATTTAAAATTATCGTTCTTATTTTATTTCACTAACTGGTACTTCCTTTGAAGTGATGATTGTGAATATCCTTGCTTTGTTCTGGATCTTGGGGGTGGTAGGAAAAAAAAGCACTCTAACGTTCATCATTATATTTGATGCTCTCTGTTTTTTTTAAATTAATTATTTTATTTTGGATTCAAGGTATCCATGTGCAGGATGTTACATAGGTGTATTGCATGATGGTGAGGTGGTGAGCATGGTACCCAGTGGGTGCTTTTTCAACTCATACCCCCTCTCTCCCTCACCACTTCAGAATTTCCCAGTGGCTGTTGTTCTTATCCTTCTGCCTGTGCGTATTAAGCGTTTAGAGTTCTTTGTTAGGGGGAAGATTCCTTTTAGTCTCAGTTTACTGATAGTTATTTTCCTGGATGTGTGTTTTTAAAATATATTTTACTTCATTGATTGAGATGATTATATCGTTTTTTTAAAAAAAAATTGTTCCTTAATATGGTAAACTAATTTGATAGTTTTTAAAAATGTTAAACCAATCTTTAAACACTGCCGGTGGGAATGTACATTAGTTCTGCCATTATGAAAAAGTGTATGGAAGTTTCTCAAAAAAAATAAGTAAATAAAAATAGAACTACAAATCAATCCATCAATTCCACTATGGGGTATTAATTCAAAGGAAAGACTATCATTAGATCAAAGGGAAATTCACATCTCCATGTTTATTTCAGCACTATTCACAATACCCAATATATGGAATCAACCTAAATGTTCATCAACAGACTAACAGATAAAGAAAATGTGACATATATACACAATGAAATGCTATTAAACAAGACATAAAAAATGAAATCTTGTCATTTGTGGCAACCTGGGTGAACCTGGAGGTCATTATGTTAAATGAAATCAATCAGGCACAAAAATAAATTTTGTGTTCTCAACTCACATAGGAGACCTAAAAAAATTGTAAGCTCATGAAATTAGAAGGCAGACTTGTGGGTATTAGTGGTTGGGAAAGCAGAGGGAAAGGGGGATGGAGAGACGTTGTTCAGTAGCTACAAAATTACTGATGGGGGAATGATTCTGGTGTTCTTAACTCTGTAGGGTGAACTATAACTTACTGTATACTTTCAAAAAGTTCAAAGAGAGGATTGCAAGTGTTTAAAACACAAAGAAATACATGTTTGAGGTGCTGATATTCTAATTACACAGATTTGATCATTCCACATTGCATGCATGTATGGAAATATTGCTCTGTATCCTGTAAATATGCACAATTATTATGTGTCAGCCAAAAAGAGAAAAATGTGTCAATATAATACATTTATTTGTTAGATTTTGAAATGTCAAGCCAGTCTTATCACTATGACAAATACCATTTGCCCATGCTTTATTATTATTGTCTTTTTTAACCATTATCAGATTAGTAATAGTTTTGCTAAGGATTTATGCAGCTACATTTATCAGAAATGTTAATTTGTAGTTTTAAAATTGTAAGTTCTTTGTTTGGTTTTGGTATTAGGATAATGCTAGACTTCCAAAATAAATTTTAATAAATTCCCTCAAGTTAAAAAAAAAAGAATTATATGTTGGGTGTGAAGAGAGAAGAGGAAGAGGGGAGGTAAGTAACAGAGCAGCTGATGGGGATTCTGAGAGGAAAAGTCAATCAGGAAGAAATTCTGAGTGGTAGCATTGGCCAGTAAATAATAATAATAATAATAATAGCTAAGAGTTACATACTGCTTATTATGTGCCAGGCAATTCTAGGTGTTTTCCATATAATAACTCAGTTATCAAAACAATACTATGAGATACATACTATAATTCTCCTCATGTTTTTTTTTTTTTAAATTGCGTAAAAATAGGTTGCCCAGAATGGAGTGCAGTTGCCCCAACCGGCCCCTGCACCCAAAACCATGGGGGCACCGGCCAACCGTACCCCGCCACCTTCCAAGTAGCAGGGACTACAGGCGCGCCCCA
>CAUYQG010148066.1:0-21819 GCA_963574415.1 Tarsius wallacei | reverse complement strand
GTGGTAGCGCGCGCCTGTAGTTCCAGCTACTTGGAAGGCTGAGGCGGAAGGATCGCCGGAGCCCAGCAGGTCGAGGCTGCAGTGGCCGGAAGCGGCCACTGCACTCCAGTCTGGGCGACGGAGTGAGACGCCAACTCAAAAAAAAAAGAAAAAAAGAAAAAAAGAAAACACAGTGCTCACAGCTAGAGGGACCGGCCATAAGGCTTCAGAGACCATGGGCCCCACCTGGCTACCCCCCGAGGACTAGTATCCCTTCATTCCTGTGACTCCATCATGGTGTGGTACAGTAGGAAGTTCTGTTAATGGAAAGCCCCTCCCCCCTCCCTCCAACACACACACATACACATAACAAGGTTACATCTGGTTAGCCATTTACCCTGACAAAGAATGCAGTCAAAGGTATAAAGCACTGTGGAACCCAGAAGACAGAGAAAATGTCTGAATGAACCATGTGGGAGGTAGCATTTAAACTGAACTGTAAGAAATAAAATATATGTTATTTTTTTATGCAAGCAAATATATTCCTTAAGGAAAGAGAGCTTTATCTATCTTCATAATCTCTGTGTCCACTTCTGGGCTGACCCAGCACATAATAGATTCTTGATGCTATGGTTTAACAAATATTCTTTGAATGTATGGAGACCTGAGCTCTACCTCATTTTAAATGGTGGGTTAGATGATGCTCCTGTGGCAGATACTGGAAAAGCTACAGGAAGAGTCAGCATCGCGGATGACATCTATCTGCAGTTGCACAGGCCCCTGGCTTACAGGGCCTTGCACTTTGTTTAGTGTCCTGGTGCCACCATCTTGAATTCTTATAAATTTATGAGCAAGGGCCCTGCCTTTTTGTTTGCACTGAGCCCCATAAATTATGCAAGCAGTCCTGGCTGTAGCTTTTATGCTTTACCCACAGACACTATCAATTTCTGTAAAGAAGGTACTGTCAGGGTGTTTCAGAGTTTCTGACAAGTGGCCATCTTCCAGAGGGGACACCCTGTAAATCAACTGTAGAATGAAAGACAGTCTGAAAAAAAAGTTACTCAGGTTGGAAAAAGGCTTATTGCAACAGTCGTACAACCCTGAAAAGAATCACTTGATCGCGAAGCAGGGTCTAGATGCTTTACAATTTCCCCCTTAGAAATTTTTCCCCATGGTGTTCCCTTCTCTTCCATCCAAGTCTTAGGAGAACTTCCACCTACCTTATTGCTTAGAAGCCATAGATCTCTTTCTAGTCCCTTAATGAGTTGCAAGCTCTTTGAAAGAAGAGCTTCATCTTCTATCATTTTGCATCCCCCACTGCTATGGGTCACATTATTCACACGGCGACTTTAGTAACTGTCTCTACCTACACGCGTGATTCCTAGATCTGGGTTTCCAATTCTGAAACCCAAAAAAGAAATTCATTTACTTTCCATTTAGTTATGTATTCACTTATTTGTTTGTGTATTTACTGAACCCTTGGCCTATATATCCACCCCTTTCTGGAATCTCCACTTGAATGCCTTAATGGCATGCCCCACTCAACACCTACCAAATCAAACATAATCATTCTTCACCGCCTCTCTGCCCCACCTTGCTTAAACCTGCTCCTCCTTATAGCATCTCTTTGTTCACTAATTTCATCACCTTCCTTCTAATTGCCTAAGCCAGATACCTGGCTGACATCCTCCACCCCACCTTTGTTTCAATTCTCCAGGTCTAATGGAGTTCCAAATCCTGATTCCCGTTCATTTTTTAGGCCACCAGCACCTAGCATAGTATCTGGCACACGTTATTGTCTTCATATATTTTGGTTAAACTAAATTAAAGTTCTATTAGTAACAGTGGGCTTCCCAGGCCATTGCTCTGGGCTGCTTTTCTGGCTGGAGAAGAATCGGGGCTTCTGGTTTTTCTTTGTCACCCAGCATTTCTGGTAGGCGGTGGCCAGGTGGAAAGTGTGAGAAAGGAAACCCTTCTTCCCTCACACATATGGCTGCCAGTGGGGGAAAAAAATCATCTCTCACATAATAATATCTGCTTACACTGTCAGGTCTTTCACTCTGTTTTCCAGCTCTGCTTTGGTAGTAGTTTTGTTTTATTTGAGCATTTCTTTCCACACCACCACCAATACCCTCAAAGCCGTGGAGAAGTTAGACTGTTCTTATGGTCCCAAGATGTCCCCATGCCCAAGAGTTTGCAGACAAGGCAGACTAGACATATGTAATAGGATGAAAACCCCAAGTGATGGCCACGAAGAAACCAAACATTTTGGAGGTCCCAGGATAAAACACTCCAGAGAAACACCTAAGCAATTTCCTTGGATTATGCCAGGCAGAGACTGGAGATCTTAGGGGTGAACTAAAAACATAAACCATAAAGAGCCAGAGTTGAACAGCCTGTGCCAAAGTTGAATAGACTGTGTTAAATCTTAGAAAAGAAAGAAAATGGAGAAGAGACTGGGCAAGAGAGAGATGCAAAAGTCAGCTCCTGAGAGGAGTTCAATGGAAAAGTAGAAGGGAGAAGTAAACAAAGGCAGATGACTTTAACTGGGCAAATAAAGAAAATATAACTTACTCATTATATCTTTAGGGTTTAGGAAGCCCCCATTTGTTTCTTTTTTTAATATTTTTTCATTGTTTCTTTTCTAGTCTGTATATATTTTTCTCTGTTTAAAATCTTTCTCTGTCTCTCTCAGCCTCTTTCTGTCTCTCTCTATCTGTCTCTTTCTCTCTTTGTCACTCACTCTCATACACATACACACAAAGTCACAGACAGAGCCTGCTGAAGTAATTCAGCTCGAAATCAACCGAAGGAACTTGCCTACAACCAGTAGCTTATTTCCTTCCTAGGTAGGAAGACTGGTGAGTACTTGAGTCCTGGGCCACTCTCTGGCCCCTGTGTGTCACCCAACCACATTCCTACCCTTTCCTCTAATATTTGGAAGGTAATCTAGCACTAAGCAAAGCAACTCAGTAGCAGATTTCTTTAATGAAAAGACAAAAGTCACAAGATGCTCCACAGTAGAAGAAAGATAGCCCCAAGCTCTTAGCATTGACCGTGAGACATCAAATTATAGGGAGGTGTAGGTATCCCTGTATGAAGTCAGGGAAAGGGTTTGGCGCCTCCAGGAATGAACAGATGTAGAAGAGAAAAAGAATGGGGCCTTGGCCAAAGTAGGATTGTAGGAGAGAACCCACAAGACAGACTGTAGTACCCCATCCCAAGACTTTAAGGATAACTCAGAGTCTCCAAAAATGAGTAGTCTACTACACAGGTCAGAGCTAAAAATAATATAGAGTGCACAGCACTCGCTTTCTTATAATGCTAAAATGCACTGCATTTGGCTCCTGTAACATCTCTCTAGGAACTAGTGGGGAATGCATCAGAACTATAATTTATACACAGGGAAGTTCACAGTGAAACCCAAGGGAAGTAACAACTAAAAATTTGAACCACAGTTTAGATTGGAGGTTCGAGAGGAGGATGTTTAGCAGTATTACAGAACAAGAAGCCATACAGGAAGGCAGTATTTCAACTGCCCTGAGCCCAGGCCTAGCACATGGTGAGCCCTCAGTCCAAGTCAGCTCAGTCGCTTCTCCATGATGGGGAAGACTGACTTTCTCAGGGAGCATCTAGTCTATCAAGTTAAACACCTGCCTACTCTGGCAAAAAGGGTTTACAGCCCCTTTCCACTTTTGTAGGCAGAATGAAGAGAGGTTATCCAGCTGTTCTGAGAGTGCAACAGCTGGAATATGTGCACTGGAGGGAACCCACACCTTTTGGTATTCCATCGTAGCAATTACCTACACAGAAACTAGTAGAAAAAGAGCAGAGCTGAAATCTGTACCTTAGAGTCTAAACTTCAAGCATTGTCGAAAGGCTAAATTATCTGCATGATTCAGGCTGGAGTTCAAGTCAGAGAGTGGCATCAAAGTGGATTAAAAGATGAGCAGGAACAAAGTGATCTGCATAAAAGCAGGACAGAGACATACCCACCTCTTAGCTTCTTCCAGCTTAAAGGTTCATCAGTCCCTTAGTGGAGAGTTAATGTCCATATTACCCCCCTGTTTTTTGGTATGCATTGGGTCGAGTACTACATATAAATAGCAAGTACAGATATAATATGTATTTATACTTTTTATATGTTTTCATGTATGCTTAGAATATGTATTTAAAAGAAATATGAATGTAGTATATATAAACAACGCTGGCATAAAAGGAATGGAAATTCATTCCATGGCGTGGTTTCTATTTGACCCAAGTAATCCTTTTATTGTAACTACAGAACACCTTGAGGTATTGTTGAGGAGTGGTACCTGAGACTCACTTGAGGGCTGAAGTCAAGATCTCTATACTTAAAGAAAATAAGTAAGGAACACACAGAGCAAAATTCCCAGCAGTAACTAGGACCCTTTCTGTCTGGGTGTGCCATCCATCCTGGGCGTGACAAAGCATTATGAAATTGAAGACTACAGGAAATCAACACCTGAGCAGAGTCACCTGGCAGCCAGAAATAATGACACCTTGTATTTCTGTACAACCTTTCTTTCGAAGAGCTTAAAGCTCTTTGAACATTACCTTATTAATGCTCTCGATAGCCGGGAGGTACTGGCAGGGGTGCAAGAGAGAAGTTGAGAAGAATTTTGCCTTAGATTTCAAGTTGAACAACAAGAAAGAGGCCCAATGAATGTGCAGTCTTCATTCGATGAAGCCTGGTATATAGCCAAATTGCCTAGGAAATTATGAGACGGAAGAGATAAGTGACTTGTGAGACAAAGTACATGCGGTAAACCAGGAACAGGATTCCTAGTACCTACTTCACAGTGCCCTGGAGTGGTTTACAGTTTGATAAAGCAAAGGCTGTTTTTTTCCAGAGTGGGCCTATGATGAGGTTTGTGCACTCCTTGCTCATACTTCTAAACCATTTCTCCTCTCCCCCAAATACCAGTGCTACAGAATCCTGTCTTCAGACTGGTTCTATTACCACTGTTTCCTCTAGCAGCAATCTAGCCACTTTCTAGATAGTACCCCTTATTCCTTGGCTGATTTCAACATCTTTCTCTCCATCCCTTTTCCTTGACAGAAATCTTAGTGACTTTGGCTTCCACATAGATGCCCTGATAATGAATACATGTTAGCCCCATCCTATAGGACAGTCTTGGACCCAACCTCCACCTATCTGCTCATCTCCAAAAGCAGAATTGTGATGCCTTTAGGTTCCCCTGGTATTCATGAGGGCTCACATACCCTTAACCAACTCCAAGTCAAAAGAAAGGGCTCCCACATTAATAATTCTTTTGTATGCCACTTTAATTCCACTTCACCAACCCATTCCATCACTCAGCCATCCTTCTAGGTGGCCTGATGATCTGAAGGGCAGCCTCTACACATGTCCCCCTGATTCCTGACAATACATAATAGTCCAGTGCTGCAACTTCTCCGGTGTGTAAGCTTTTTCTTCTGGACACGGGTGCTCTGGATCTCAATAGGACAGCACTAACACATGACCCAGGTCAGCCTGGAGGAAATGGGAGTCATAGGGACATAGCTTAAGAAGGCCAAGCATAATCTTCTGGCATGAAGAAAAGGCTGGCTAGAAGAAGTTTATATTGTATCGTGATCAGGTGTAAAAGAGAGCAAGAACGAACAGAGAAAGAAGGAAGGGAATGCAATAATATATTAGGTTGGCTAACATTATAGGTGATTGATGCTCAGTCCCGCTGAGACCGTCTGGGGAGCCTTACAAGATGCATCTCAGAACTGTTCACCAGGGGAAGAAAGGTGGGAATCATTAATCCACGGGCTCCTATTCCCCTTTGGTCAAGAGTGATCCTGTCCACAACAAATTCCCTGCACTCGAAGACTGCAGTTGTGTTAGGGCAGAGCAAATTATCAAAGGTAACTCACCAGGGCAGATGATGGAGGTACACAAGGTCGACCAGAGGAAAGGCACTATATGGTTGCATATGGGAAAAGATGGTCAAAGCAGGAGTGGGCATTGATGGGAGCAAGAGGATTCTGAAGTGGTGCACAAGGGTATCCCGTATCATCACCATGATCTGCTCTTGCCCCATCCAATGGTCCACTCTCATCCTCAGTTTACGTCTACTCTCTTCAATGTTTGACACTTGCTCAACCTTGAGACACTTCTTCACTTGGTTTCTGGGTTACTACTGTCCCCTAGTGTCCCATCTACCTTTCCAGCTCTTCCTTCTTACCCTCCTCTGCTGGCCCTTCCCCTTCCCAGCCTCTATTTGTTGAAGTGCCATAAGTCTCTATCCTCAGACTTTTTGTTTTTATTAGGACTCATTTGCCAGTATCATGGGATCAAATACAATCTATAAACTACAGAATCTCAATTTTATATCTCTTCCCCACTCTCTTCCAAACTGCAAAGTCAACTGTCTACACAACATTTCAAATTTGATATGTCTGTTACAGACCTACTGAGTTCCCCCACAGCACCATAAAAATCTCCTTTGTCCTCAGTCTCCTTTAGCTGTAAATTACACCACAGTTCATCAAGTTTCACAAGTTCAAAACCTCTAGATTGCCCTTGTAAATTCTCTTTCCCATCCACTCCTCGTAACCTTTCAAATGTATCTAGAATCTGACCACTGTACGTTACCTCTGCCACCACTCTCCTATCTAAGCAATCAACACTTCCCGAGGAACACAGCAAAAGCCTTCTCACTGTTGTCAATTCTCCATGCAAAAACCATGGGATCTGGGAAGATATAAATCAAATTCAAAATTATCAGCCTACTCTCAATTCCCCAGTGGTTTCCATCACACTCTGAATAAAACCCACACCCTTTTCCATAACCGGCAAAGTTATTCACTGCAGTTATTCTGCAGTGGCCTAAAATTCCTCAACTTCTTCCTAGCCTATGTAATGCTCACTCCATTAACACTGGCCTCCCTGCCATTTCTGCCCCAGGACATTGGCATTTGAGTTCCCTTCATCCTGAAATGATCTTTTCTCCACCCCAGCCATTACTTTTGAGACACTGCTTTCTCTTTCTTCATAGCATTTAACATTACCTATTTATTTATTTGTTTGTTTGTTTGTTTAGACCTGGGGGAGGACAAACACTTAAAAAAATTATCTTAAAGATGTAGAGTACAATTCAGATTTAGGTACACAAGTGGTCATTGTACAGGTAAAGTTTGGGCCTCCCTTTGGTCCCCGCTTCACCTGGTTTGAGATCAGGTACCCTTATTGATGAAGTGTGTCCCTCTGCTCCCTCCCCTGGCAGTTTCCCACTCCTGCCAATCCCTTTCTTACAGTATTATGATAATTGTTCAGGGTTCGCTTATGAGTGAGAACATGTGGTCCTCTGTTCTATGTTTCTGTGATAAATCACTGAGTATGATGGACTCTAAATCCATCCAAGTTGCTGTGAAGTCCATAATTTTGTTCTTCTTTATGGCCATGTAATAATCCATTATGTATATATACCACATTTTTTTTATCCAGTCCACTTTTGATGGACAGCATGATTGGTTCCATGTTTTTGCTATTGTAATAGTGCTGCAATAAGCATGTGTGTGGGGGTATATTTTTTGTAGAGTGATTTAAGTTCCCCTGGGTATATTCCCAGAAGGGGGATTGCTGCTTCATATGGAAAGTCAATTTCTAATTCTTTTAGGTATCACCACACCATTTTCCACAGAGGGTGAACTAGTTTGCATTCCCACCAACAGTGTAGAAGCGAGGAACGCTTTTTTTTAACCACTATATCCCCAGCACATAAGACAGTAATTGCCCCATAGTAAGCACTCAGTTGCAAAGGGGCCAGAGAATCTATGAATGATTGAAGCAAGATGAGAATAGAAACAATACAATGAGTAACAGCAAAATTTTTTAACAATATGGAAAATGAAAAAAAAAGCAAAAAGATACAAAAAAATGAGTATAAAGATAAACATCATTAAAGCTAGGAAAAAATCTGAAAACAAACTGGTCAAATTTAGAAAAAAAATTAAACAGTAGAGAAATAAAAATGCAAAGACAAAAATAGTTCCTTTTAAAATGTGTATATTTAAGAGTTAAGGCCAGGCTCGGTGGCTCAGCCTGTAATCCCAGCATTTTGGGAGGCCGAGGCGAGTGGATTGCCTGAGCCTGTTGGTTCGAAACCAGCAACTTGACAAGACCTCATCTCTACAATAAATAAAAAATGAACCGGGTGTGGTAGTGCTCGCCTGTAGTTCCGGCTACTTGGAAGGCTAAAGTGGAAGGATGGCCGGAGCCCAGCAGGTCGACGCTGGTATGGCTGTGAGTGTGCCACAGCACTCCAGCCTGGGCGACAGAGTGAGACTCCAACTCAAAAAAAAAAAAAAAGAGTTAAAACGTTTTTAAGATCAGAATGGTATAGTACTGCTCGAGGCGAGAGAGAGAGGAAGGTGGGTGGGGAATACGTGGTGACATATTGGTTCACTGCCAGGGAGAGAAAGGACCAACTAGAAGCCCAAACTTCACCTGCACACAGTCTACTTATATAGTAAGTTCCCTCTTGAACCCCACAACCCTAAAAAAAACACACACACAATGAGATATCATCTTACACCTGTTAAAATGGCTATTATTAAAAAGACTAAATATAACAAGTATTGGTGAGAATATTGAGAAAAGGGAACACTGTTGATGGGTTGATGGGAAGGTAAATTAGTACAGTTGTTATGGAAAATAGCATGGAGGTTCCTCAAAAAATTAATAGTAGAACTACTATGTAATTCAGACTTTCCACTCCTGGGTGGACATCCAAAAGAAATAAAATCAGTATTTAGGAGAAAAAAAAAAAAAAGAATGGTGTAGTAAAATATCCTACATTTCAGGTCAGTGTTTGGGAGTATTTTAAAGGTGTTTATAACTAGTCATGGTTTGGCTCTTTGAATAGTACATTGCATTTGAGGAACTTTACAGTAGAAAAATGTTTCCACTTGTGTTATTTCATTTGATCCTTCAAATGACCCTACTGTGTTTATAGAACAACTCTCCATCCTCACTCCATGTTTGTGAAAACAGAGGTTTCCACAGGTTGAGAACCTAACCCAAGTGGTCCCGCAGCAGCTAAGAGACAAAGAGGGAATTTACCAACAAGTTTCTTGACTCCAAAGTCTAAGCACTTACCCTACGCTTTGCAATTTTGACACCTATGATGATTTTCTTAAGTATACACACTTAAACTTGCGGTAAGAGAAAAGTAATTCTGACTATGAAAAATCTGTCCTGTATTGTACATTTTAAGATTATTATTTCTGTCATTATCTACATTTACCACAAGAGGGCTGACTATAAGACTTTGTGCTTAATTTTGTCCTTGTCAAAAAGAAGCTGTTGTTCACAGCTTAATATAAACTTTAAAGTTCTCATTTCCACTTGGAAATTTGCCAGTCTTGTCATTCTATATCCCAAAGTTTGCAATTGATTCATTCAGGCTTATTTTTCAGCCATTTCATTAAACTGCCTACCGTGATTTGGTACTTTTCCATATGAATATTTTTTATCTTCTGTTTCCATATTTCAAGCTGAGCAACTACAAATATATATTTGCAGTATATTCAAAACTACAGTCTCCCTTACTTATATGTAAATATATTAAATAGTTCATTTTCTATCTTTTAGCAACTCATTGCACAAAGAAGGAACATCTTGGATTTCTCAGGAAATGACTGAGGAACTACACAGAAGGTGGGAAGTTTTGTCAACCATTTTGAGTATAAACTACACTATTAACTTATTCTTTCACTTGAATTTATTATAAAATGTATTTTTGTTCACTTTAAGAAGACTGGAAGAAAGCAATCATATATATAGTAAATTGTTACATAAAGATTATGCATATTTTCATTCAGATAATAATAATGTTCTGTTGGTTAGTTTGAAAGTAGGACATCCAAAAGAAATCCTTACTCTGTGTAAACTGCCAGCTGATATAGGGCTGATGACTTTAGATTCTGGTAAGCATCTTCAATGACATAGTAAGGACATTGCTATTTCATAATGATTACCACTTCCAGATTTCTGGATTTAACCAAGGACTGAGTCACAAACAGCACAAGCTTTCCTCTCTCTTGTGATCCAGGGCTACCCATCATTGAGTGTGGGCCTTGTTTTCAATCACTACCTGTTACACACCCTGACATTCCTGGCTCTTGTTTGCAACTTTTCTGATAGCTGCAAAGAACAAGTAAATTAAATGGAGGGTTCTGCTTCTCACTGTAGCCAAAATTAGTCATGTCTTTAGGGTTAATTAAGTAGCGGATAATAAACTTTTAGGAACAGATCAATATTATAGAAGATGGAGGAATTGTAACCAAATAACTGAATAGGATTCTGAAAGACAAATGAATGAGAGAGGAGCTATAATCTAAGGTCTGATGAAAGACTATACACAAATGGACAACAGAAGTTCATCACATATATGTAAATATGTAGACATTTCTGTATGTATACACACATACATACACAAACACACATCACTCACTACATTATAGTATTGTGTAATTTTTTCAGAAGTTTCAAAACATTTTTTCCTTAATATTTTCTCAGGTACAAGAAGTGCTGAGTATATTTCCTCTACTCAGAATACTTGACAATGCAATCAATTGGGTTGTTTTGCTTTATTTTGTTTTGGTTTTTGAGTTGGAATTTTAAACTCTATCGCCCATGCTAGAGTGCAGTGGCACGCTCACGGCCACTGCAGCCTCGACCTGCTGGGTTTAGGTAATCCTTCCGCCTCAGCCTTCCAAGTAGCCAGAGCTATAGATGCACGCCACCATGCCAGGTTAATTTTTGTGATTTATTGTTGAGACAAGGTCTCACCAAGTTTCCCAGGCTGGTCTTGAACCCCTGGGCTCAGGCAGTCCTCTTGCCTCGGCCTCCCAAAGTGCTGGGATTTCAGGCTGAGCCACCATGCCCAGCTGGCAATCAGTTGTTACTAAACATAATAATTTTTACTTATATTTACTATGGTCACATTTTAGAGCACTACAGTCTTGAAGTACTGAAGTTACTCAAAAGTAAAATCTAAACATTTTAAAATGTGGCATTTTAAAAGGAAAATAAATGTAATGTGATTCAATAACAAGGGCAATAATGACCATACTTCATCAAATTTAGGGTTATTTTTTTGCACATTTTAACATATCTGAAATTTGCATATATCTTAACAAAAAAGGCATCTTACAATTGAAACTGGCAGCATTTTTGTTTTTCCTCAGCACTCATCCCTAGGAAAGAAATAATTATGTATCTTAGGATTGATTCCTTGTTAACATTGATGAAATACAGTATTAGAAAAAAATATCAAAAATATTAAGGATGAGATGAGCTCCTGAAACAGAACCCAGAGGAAAACAGACCTCTGGTAGATGATATCTGTGAGCAGCTGAACAAATTCTAATTAAAAGTTTTAATTGCTTTCCTATTCTGCAATTTACTACCAAATAATGATGATCCACTTGGTTGTATCAGGTTAAACACAAACATGTGTGGCTATGGCTGGCGATTGTGAAAAAGGGTTTTTCCAGTGGCTTTCATTCTACTGTGACCAGTGAAAATAGGTTTAGTGTGGCCATAACACATAGACATGAAGGAGCCAGGGAAGAAAAAAAAAAAAAAAGCCAAGCTACATCATCTAAGTCTTAGTTACCTATTTCATGTCAGATGATCTAACTCAAGGAAGTAAAGATGAGAGAGATTGTCTTGGTCAGGGTTTTTCAACACCAACATTACTAGCATTTTGGCTAGATAATCATTTGTTTGAGGTGCAGAGATTTCCCTGTGCATTGGAGGTTTAGTATCACCCCTGGCCTCTACTTGCTAGATACCAATAGCACCATACCCCCACACCACACCCCTCATCCCCTACCCCACCTCCACCAGTTTTGACACCAAAATTGTTTCCTGCCATTGCCAAAAACTCCTGGATGGCATTCATCTTTGTTGAGAATCACTGCTCTAGGTCTGTTACCATTCTACAGTACTTCCAAAAATTCAAGTGAGAGATACAGATAAATAAAATGCAGAAAAGTAAACATAATTCATAAAACCTTCCTTGAAAATAATAGAAGTGATCTGAAGCCTTAAAAAATATTTCAGGCTTTTGGGTTACTAAAATTCCAGTAGATAAATACTAGAAAAAAATTATACATAGCATTCACTATCCAACTTGTATCTGTACTATGACTAAAACTATGAAAAAAATTGATATATATATATATAGAGAGAGAGAGAGAGAGAGAGAGTCAAAGGGGGATCTGAAAATGGTTGACCTATTTGGCTTATGAAATTGTGCATGTTTTCCATTATTGTTGTCACTTATGCCATGAGTAATTAAAATTTTTCTGCTTTTGGTTGTCTGATAATAACTAACAAAATACTTGATGCTGTGGTTCACACCTATAATCCCAGCACTTTGCGAGGCCAAGGCAGGAGGATATCTTGAGCCCAGGAGTTCAAGACCAGCCTAGTCAACACAGAGAGACTCTGTCTTTTAAAAAATAATCAGAAACTTAGCTGGGCATGGTGGTGCGCACCTGTAGTCTCAGCAACTCAGGAGGCTGAGGCAGAAGGATTTTCTGAGCCCAGGAATTGAAGCCAGCAGTAAGTCACAATCATGCCCCTGCACTCCAGCCTGGGTGACAGAGTGAAACCCCAATGTAGAAGGAAAGGAAGAAGGGAGGGAGAGAGGGAGGGAAGAGAGGAGGGAGGGAGGGAGAAAGAGGGTAGCTAATAAAGAGCCATATGAAAGGTGCAGAATAATTAAACACCAGTGGGTAATGTCTAGCATTTTCTCAGCGATTATTATACGCAGGCACAGGAATATATACTGTATATGTACTGATTCTTTTAATATTTATAACAATCCTGAGAGACAGGTGTGTTTCCATGAAGAAAAATTGATTTGCTTAAGAGGTTACACCATTTGTAAATAGCAGATCCCATACCATTCATTCCTGACTAACATACTTTACAGAAACCTTATTACTCTGTCCCCCCACTGCTATGACTCCCTTATTTGAATTTTACATCCCAGTTGAACTGGTCTACTCATAGCTACCCTCCATGTTCTTTATATTTTTATTTCTAAGACCTGGCTCATACTGTTTTCCCCAGTGGAAAATATATTCCCCTCTATCTGTTTTTTGGTGTTTTTTTCTTTTTTAAACCGTATTCTTCCTTTGACGCTTAGCTTTAGATTCATTTCTTCCATGAAATTTTCTACAATTATCCCAGCCATAGAGATCTCCCCTCTCTCTGAACACTTTTTACTGTACATGTAATTAGGTACTTGTTACATAGGATTTCAATTTATAACTCCTGATAACAATAGCTAATCTGCATATGGAATTTAACAAAGGAATTTACACACAGTATCTCATTTTATTCTTAACATAAACTTTTTTTGTTACAACCATTTCACGGGGTTCAGAGCTAACTGGATTGTTCAAGGAGACACCTGACAAGTAGCAGACCTGAACTTGAATTTAGGTCCTAACTCCAAGCCACATGTTCCTCCTTAAAGAACAAGGCTTGTGGCCCCACTGTGTATAAATATGTGTAAGTGTGTCCCAAAAACTACTTTGCAATTTTTGTGTTTTAAGTTCTTCCGCTTTCCTTGCTCTACCCAGTATTCAGTAAACTTTTAGAATAGCCATTTATTTATTGGACTATCTTGGTCTCCTAAACCTCAGAACCTAAAACAATAGTAATAGTAATAACAAATGTTCACTCATATCTGTGCACAAAGCACTGTTCTCAGCACTATACATGGATTGCATATGAAGGAACAGAGTAGTCACGAGATTAGGAAATTATAAATGTTTTCCTATCAACTGAAACTCCAATCTATCTATAGTTGCATTTCTGTTTGAACTTGGTTGATAATAAACCCTCAATAAATGCTAACTAGTATTTATAACTAATGAATTGTTTCTTGTCAGATAATTCTACATGTATTTTTTTCTCATTTCATAGTGCTTTAAAAACTATGGTAAATTACTATTTTATTTCAAAGAAAAAAATGAGTTTAAAGAGATTAGGTAACAAGTAGAAAGTTAAAGCTAATATCAACCCAGCAGCTCACTCCTCACTTTTAACTTTCTCATCATAGAAAAAACACCTCTAATTCTAGTTTCTAAATCAGTCTGCATATATAATATATAAATATTTAAGTATATTTACTATTGCATATATAAATATACAATTGCATATATATTTGTATACAAGTTTTCAGAGCAAATTTAATTTCTATAATATCAAATTCTGTAATGTCATGATGATGATAGCACTTTAGAAGTTCCTGGGCAAAGGAGATTGCTAGAGAACAAAAGGTAGATTATTTGTTTCTCTTGGTGGGAAGCTCATGAGCACCAGCCCATCAAAGAAAATGTTTGTCTTGATATTTCTCTAGCAGGGCTTGGGATGGATCCAGGGAGGCCTTCTGTAGTATGGAATGAAGTTCCTTACCCTAAACCAATTTGCCCACCTTGGCCTCATATGTGTCATGAAAAAGGCAGGTGCCTTCACCAGCCAAGCATTGTTGGCAATCCCCAGTGGTCTGAGAGTTACTTGGCACACTGTCAGGTAACTGACATCCAAACAATATGGGATCTGGTTTTCAGTAAGGTAATTACTGAGCAAACCTGCATGGTCTAGAGACCTAAGCAGTGTGTTACGACACACTGAACAAACAGCACACCTGAATAAGCTTATTGTCACTAAAAAACTATTCTCTTTAATCACAGGAATATGCCAAAATTATTGTTTTATTTGCGTACAGGCTTAAGCCACCTGTTCTAAAACCACATTGCATTTTCTCACTCTCATTTTTTTAGGGCACTGCAGATCTTGAAAGTGTTTTCTATAAGTTTAGTTCAGGAACATTCCCACAAGAATGTAATCCAGGTTCACAACTTCCCATCCAGAGATCAGCTCAAGCCCAAGAAGATTCAAGCCTGAGAATCTTTTGCCTCATAATCAGGCACTCCTGTTTGCAATACATGGGCTAAAAATTCATACTAATCTTTCTATCACAGAGCATCCTTTCAGCTTTTTTTACATAGAAATAATATAGAAACACCAAAAAATATAGAAATATCGTTATTTTAGAGATGGTGAAGAATGGCTGTTCTTTATTCATCAGTAGTCACAAACCCCTTGACACTGGAGAATTCACTGACAACTCAGTGATCATATTTGAGAAATGTTCAGAATATTTTGCTGAAGTCAAGCAACTTAGAAATGGTAACTAATTTCTAGAGCCATCTTGCTAATATGGAGAAGTTTATTTTACATCTACGTGAGTGCCCCAGAAATGAATTTCAATGTGATTCTGTGGTATAAGGAATTTTCTTAAAAGCAATCTTCTATCTGTTTCTCTTAGACAAGTTTTGCCAATTCACTTAGTCTCCCCATGCCTCAGTTTCCTCCCATTCATTAATTAACAATATACTTGTTGAATCTCCTATGAACCAGATGCTGTAGTCTAGGTTCTGCAGATAAAACAGCAAAGAAATTGTTGAAAAACATCCTGCCTCAGAGAGCATGCATTCAACTGGAGGAAAATATACAATGAACAAATGCCTAAGTAAAATATGTGGTATATCAGAGGGTGATAAATCCTGTAAAAGATAGAAAAGAAACCCACCAAAACTCAAGATGAAATTTGATCCCCAGTGTGGTGATATTGGAGGTGGAACCCAATGGGAGGTGTTTGGATCATGGGCGTGGATCCCTCATGATTGGCTTTGTGCAGTAGTGAGCAAGTTCTCACTCTGGCAAGACTGGATTCATTCTTGCAATGGATTACTTCAGTTTTCCCAGGAAGAATTTAGTCTCCAGGAGAGTGGGTTGTTAGAAAGTGAGATTCCTCCTGCTCTTTCATCTCTCTGCATGTGTGTCCTCCTAAACTTGATCTCCCCCCATCATGTTTTGATCTAGCACTTGGTCCTCACTAAAAGCCAAGCAGATGCCAGCACCATGTTTCTTGTACTTTCCAGCCTCCAGAACTGTGAGCAATAAACCTCATTTCTTTATAAATTACCTGGCCTCAGGTATTCTGTCATAGCAACACGAAATAGATTAAGACAGAAGAAATTGCAATTTTGAAGAGGGCTGTCAGAGGGGACATTTGGACAAAGTCATGAAAGAGTAAGAAAGTGAGCAGTGTGGATATCTGAGGGAGAGCATTCCAGGCAGAGAGGAAGGAAATGCAAAAGCCCTGAGGTTCAAAGATGCCTGGTGCATTCCAGGGATATCAAAGTGGTCAACAGCAAGCTAAATTGAGTAAGAAAAGGGAAGGAGTAGAAGGGTAGAACACATTAGGCCTTTTAAGTTATTATAAGGACATTGGCTTAAAGCATTGGACTTAGAGCATTTGTTTTCAGCAGAGTAGCGTGGTCTGACTTGCATTTTTAAAAGATTATGCTAGCTTCTATGTGGAAACTAGACTATGGGGAAGCATAAACCCAACTTTACCCAACAAAGAACTTCAAACAGGAGACTATTCCAATAATCCAGGCAACAAACAACTAAGGCTTGAATTAAAATCTCTTTTCTTCTAAAAAGAGAGAGTTAGGGAAGAGGATTTGAAACTTAGTAAAATAAGACTAGTGAATGTTATTGGACTCTAGATGTATTTTTGAAGTAGAATCAACAGAATTTCATTGGAATGAATATAGTATTTCAAAGAAGTCAAGGATGACTCCAAGTTTTTGGCTGAAGAACCTAGAAGGATGGGAGTTGCCCTTTGCCAAGGTAAGGAAGACAGAGGAAGAAGTAGGTTTGGTAGGCAAGGGTATGAAGGAGACACTGTGGAAACCAGGAGCTCAGATTCGGCACCCTGAGTGTGAATTAGGCATTCAAGTGGAGTAAGCAGTTGGTTACATGAATCTAGAGTGCAGGAGATGAGTTTTTCCTAGAAATAGAAATTTGGGGATGATCAACATAGAGATAGCATTTTTATTTTTTTGAGCTGGAGTCTCACTCTGTCGCCCAGGCTGGAGTACAGCGGCATACTCATGGCCACCCCAGAGTCAATCTGCTGGGTTCCGACAATCCTTCTACCTCAGCCTTCCAAGTAGCTGGAATTATAGGCGTGCACTACCACACCCAGCTCATTTTTAAATTGTATTGTAGAGACGATGTCCCAGGCTGGTCTTGAACCTGCGGGCTCAGGCAATCCTTTCGCCTCGACCTCCCAAAGTACTGGGATTACAGGATGAGCCACCAAGTCTGGCCAGAGATAGCATCTTAAGCCCTGAGATTGAAAGAGATCATCAAGGGGTGAGCCTCCAAAATTCAGTGGCCTAAGCAGTGATGAGGAACCAGCAACAGAGATTGAAGAAGACTGGCCAGTGACCCTGGAACACCATGAGAGACATCAAAGAGTGTCCAAGAGCAGGGAATGAGCAACTCTGTCAAACTCCGCTGCGAGGTCTCACCAGACAGGACGTGCAATTGACCATTGGAGTCGCGACATTGAGCCTGCTGATGACCTTGATGAAAGCATTTCTTTCTAAACAGATTTAGGGAAGAGTAATTGAAACTAAGAATACAGATAATCCTTGGGAAGCTTCACTCAAAAGGGGGACCAAGGAAAAGGGGCAGTAGCTGAAGAGGGAGGCAAAGTTAAGAGACACTTTCTTCAAGTTAGCTTTACTGGGGTATAAGCTACATATGATAAAATCCACCAGTTCTAGATGTACAGCTCCATGAGTCTTGACAAATGTATACAACTGTGTAAGCACTACTACAATCAAGATACAGAATATTTTCACCACCTCAAACACTTCTTTTGTGCCTTTTCTAGTTTATCAGCCTCACACCCCCAAACCCAGGCAAACACTGAGTTGCTTTCTGTCATTATAGATCAGATGTGGTTTTCTAAAGCTTCACATAAATGGAATTGTACAATGTGCCATCTTTTGTATTTGGTTTATTTTTCTCAGTACACTGTTGCTGAAAAACATCCATGTTGATGTATTTATTTATCAGTACGTCCTTTCTATGACTGAGTAGAATTCCATTGCTTGGGCATATCACAGTTTGTTTATCCATTCACCTGCTGATGGACATTTGAACTGTTCTCCAGCTGGGGCTTTTATGAATAAAGCTGCTATAAACATTTGTGTACAAGTCTTTGTGGATATTTGCTATCATTCAACAAAAGATTTTTGTTTAAGATCAAAGGAATTTGGAAGTCACCATTTCAATTAGGGTGATGCAAAGATTTAGAATTTATCATAACATCTTGGTCTTGGGTTTGTATACCTTCTTGAAAACTAAATTAGCATCATTCATCTGTAAACATTTATTCAGTGTCCCACTTTAGTGAAATAATGTGGATATTACCCTTGCCTTCAGTTAGCACACAGTCTAGTAAAGAAAACAAAAGTAAAAATAGATTGGGTGAGGGTGTGCTTCTTCACAGGTCTGGCAGTAAACTCAAGGGATTCTTTGTCCAAGGAGACAAAAACTGGCTACAGCTATAAGTTGGCTCAAGAAAATGATTACACATAATAATACAAGTTATAAAATATTAAACAATAAATTTATCAGTGTTAAGGAAAAGTTGGGTATGCTTATGACACATTTCTAACCCTGAAGAGTATCATCATCCTCATTATCAATTGTAACTACTATGCTCTTGGGTGCATCGTTCATAAAGGTGACCTCCCCATGATTTTGGTGACCAACTGCCAGTTTTTGATTGAGGAAGCTTAGCATGTGTTGTTTCTAGTTCTTCCTGACTCACCTTTTGCATGATCTATGGTAGCTTGTCTAACTTTTTATGCCACCATTTTTCCCTTTTTAAAATGTAAATAACAACGTCTGAGTGACATTAGTGAAGTATTGCAAGATGTACTATGTTCCCTGACTACAGAGTAAAGTGTGAGAACTAACAACAAAATAGTACCACGAGAACAAGAGTTTCCCTGTGTTCCACAAACTTTCCCTATAAAAAACGCGTGAAATCCTATTTCTTTTTTAATCTGCTAAGAATAGGTGGGCCAGAGTATACTGAAAAAGAGAAATGCAGTCCCTGACATCTGGGAGCTGGTATGACACGTTTAGCGGGGCATTGATATGCTTAGGAACTGAACTGGCAGGCACTGGTGGGCCATGGTGCCTCCTGGTGGACATAAACCATCTCACAGACACTGACATCAGACGAGGTTTCCATGAGGCTATGATAAAGTGAGACAAAACAAGACCACCTCATAATCTTATCTAAGAACAGACAAAAATATGGGCACTGTGCAATCCACAAAATAGCAAATATCCTAGTCTCTCCTGGTTAATATGATTGACTGCTGCTTTCTTACCAATTACAGTTTTATCTTTGGTCTAGACTCTCTTCCCTATAGATACGACTTATTGAGAAACCCAATCTCAAAACTACTCCCACTCTCTGCTCTCTGACTCCTCTAGTCCCTCCGCAAGTTTACCCAATCTAAAGTCAGATCCTATAATAAGTCATTTCTAATCCCTTCTTGCTGAGATGACTCACAGGTCTCCGTGGTATATGTTCTTTCTCATTGCAGCAAGGAATCAACCCAACTTGTCTAACTACAGGAGTGTCCCTGGTGGTCTCTAATGCAGGGCATTGACATTACATTGTTTCCAAAATCTTCAGTAAGAAAAAGAGAGGCAGGACTTAAGACGTCACATCTCTCAGAAGTATTTACACTTTACAAAATTAATCTCGAAGCTTACAAAATCCGTGTAAGTCAAGAAACTGGTTCCCCACTGGTATAACGTAATGTCCCAAGAGGGGTTGGGATGGAAATAGCAATATGGAGACTGAGGTTACCAACAGAGTTTCTCCTCTGATGTTTCCCTCACAGTGCCTGCCTTCCCAGTACTGGCTAGTTCTAGACATAGCACAGTCCAGGCTGAGTCAGCCACCCCTGACCGCAGCAAGGATTAACACCAGTGTGTGGAATCTGGAATTCATCTTCCTGCTGTAGGCCTGGTGTCTGCCGAGGCCTGGGCACCAGGCTATAAGCCCTGTTCTCAAACCAGACTTCAGCCTCAATTTCCTACTTAGTATTCCAGCCCATTGCTGGGTCTGGAGCTTTGCCTAGAACCATCATAGTTCATCTGGCAGGGATTCAACACCTTGCTGTATCCCTGCCCTCATATGTCCCCTGGGGGTCGTAGCTTGTTCCCTATATTTCCAGCTGCTGGCAAGGGGTACCAATCCAAATGCATCCTCCAGAGCCAGGACATAGCTGACCTTTCTGGCACTGCACAGCTGCACCATGGGTTCTGGAATGGGTCCCAAGGCTGAAAAATCTCCCTAGCCTGTTCCCATCTGGTACAGGGTTTTTTCCAACACTTCCTCTTGACCAGTGCCGGCTTCCCTAACAGTTGAGCCCACCCAAGTTTATAACAGCCCCAGCTCACCAGACACATTTTATTCATGTGCAACCGGATACCTTCCTTGGCCATCACCCAACAGAGAAAGTAGCTACAAGAACCAGCCTGCTATGTCTTTAGAGCTTCCAGACATAATCTCAGAGTTAGAAAAGCAGCAGGAGACAAGGATTGCATAGCAAGAACTGGGGCCATTATTCCATGTGCCTGTATCACTTGCTGGGAGCAAATAAATACAACTCAAAAATCCCTGTAGCACTGAGTATTTGCTGGATGTTTAACAACCTCATCATAAGTGCTCAATAAACATCTGTTCAACTAATAAACAGGTTTGACACATGGAAGCGCAATTCTTACTGCTAACGCTCAGCGTTATACAACAAGTTACCTTAGAGTTGGAACTAGAACTACACTCTCTTAGCTCCAACCCAGTATTCTTTGTCTAGAGCAAAGTCTTTACAAGTAAATAAGGCTGGGTGTGGTGGCTCACAGCTATAATCTCAGCACTTTGGGAGGCTGAGGTGAGGGTACTGCCTGAGTCCATCGGCTCAAGACCAGCCTGGGCAACTTGGCGAGACCTCACCTCTGCAATAAATTTAAAAAATTAGCTGGGTGTGGAGGCGGATGCCTGTAGTTCCAACTTCTTGGAGGGCTGAGGCTGAAGGATCAACTGAGCTGAGCAGGTCGAGGCTGTGGTGGCCATGTGTGACAGAGTGAGACTCCGACTCAAAAAATAAATAAACATTGGTTAATTCATAATAGCACAAATTTCTAAACACATTTTTTACTGAATTTTTATCTCTAAAATTAGTACATTTTTGCTCGTTTTTGGAAGCTAATACTGGCTACTGCTAACATTTGGTTAAGAAATAAACCAGAAGTGGGCCAGACAGGGTAGCTCATGCCTGTAACCCCAGCATCAAGGGAAGTAGAGGCAGGAAGATTAGTTGAGGCCAGGAATTCAAGATCAACCTGGACAACATAGTGAAGCCTCTTCCTTTACAAAAAATTTGCCAGGCGTGGTGACATGCTTGTAGTCTTAGCTACTTGGGAGTCTGAGGCAGAGGGATCACTCCCAGGAGTTTGAGATTGCAGTGAGCCGTGACTGTGCCTCTGCACTTGAGCCTGGATGACAGAGCAAGACCCTGTCTATAAAAAAAAGAAGAAGAAAGAAAAAAGAAATATACCATCAGTGTGCCTGAATTCTGTAGCAAAATTGCGATAGAACACATTCATTTCCAAGAATTTAGAAACATTTTTATCATGCAAAAGCATATTTAACTATTAAATAATATCATAAAACTTGGAGCTTTTTTTAGCCCGGCTCGGTGGCTCAGCCTGTAATTCCGTGCCTTGGGAGGCTGAGGTGAGTGGATTGCCTGAGCCCGCGGGTTCGAGACCCGCCTGGGCAGGCGAAACCTCATCTCTACAATAAATCAAAAAAAATTAGC
>CAUYQG010148062.1:0-18939 GCA_963574415.1 Tarsius wallacei | reverse complement strand
TCAGTAAATGCTGTTCCAGGTACTAATCAAAGAGTCATGAGTGCATATACGAATGGAAGGATGCAAACGCTTAAAATAAAACCTGCAATGATTAATCGTAATGTTGTGTATGCTCTAAAGTAGAAATACGGACAAAGTGCTACTGCAGTGAAGCAAAGCAAAAATGATTCTGAATTAGTCAATGTGGAGCAGGAGCATACAGTCTATAGTCCAATGGCATCAGACATGCTGTTTCACAAGCCACGCAATCTCTTTCTTTTATTTAAAAAATACACCCAACTTATTAAAATAAATATTGGTTAACTGGTGCACTCTGTTTAGTGTTCCACAAATAACAGGTTCTGAGATTTGCCTTACAAATAGCCTTATTTAATATTCAAAACAACCTGTGGACTGAGTGTCACTATTCCCATTCTATAGTTGAAGATTTAAGGATTAGAAATATTAAGGAACTTGCTCAGGATCTCGCAGGTTTTCATTTGAAAAATCAGGGAAAATATTCTAAAAGTGTCAGACATCAAATCTATGATCTAATCGAGCACATTCAATTGCTGCCCTAAATAACATAAACTCTCTTGTGTTTCACAGATTTATGTTTTGTTAAGATCAAATTACAGATGTGTATCAAAGCAATTCTTTATACTTCAATTTATACTAGCAAACTGGACTAATCATATATTGAAATTAAATAAAAATACAAAATAGCCAATTCACCTGTGTAAAATATATTAACATGTCATCTTAATTTAGTTCAAAATATTAAATAAATAAATATCTGAAATTGCACTGTTAAATATTTATGATTTGAAAATGTTCTATATTGAGACAAGAGACGACTATAACTAATGACTGAGTATTGAGGATAAATTATTTGAACAACCCAAGCTGTAAGATATATTGCAGTCAATTTAAATGTTTCTCAACTATATGCTTTTAATAGTTGACTAGAAGAATTTGAAAACTGTAAAAGTAACTAGGCAAGAAATAATTTGGAAATCTGCATCTATAGTCAGTCACTTTTTCAAATGCATAAGGGAACATAGAATGTAAATTTTCACTGTTTACTTAGAATAAGACAAATTTTACTGACCATGACGATGGAAATATATTACTTAGTGAGAGATATCAGTAGCTCATTATATTTAGGAAATAACTGCTAACTATAAGATGTATTACTTGTTTGCTATATAATGTATGCTGGTTTCAGGATGAATTTCCGAAGATTAACCCCTATGAAATCAAGTGAATTAAGACTGAATTACAAAAACAAAAAACAAAAAACCCAGGATAATATAAAAAAGCCAGCAGCACCAATTCATTTTATAAAGGAAATATAAGCTTAAGGGAGAAAATTCTAAGCAATTAAATTAATTGCAATTCTGATTTTATATATAATCATTAGTAGACAATCCACAAATGAATAAATTTGATATAGCGTAAAAAAAAAAAACCCTGGAAATTATGACACTTCAAAGTAAAATAAGAGAATGCCTTTGAACCATAAAGGTTTTGTGAGAAGCGTTTAAATATAAAAAATATAATATTTTAGTGTCTCAGAGAAATTGCTTTTCTTCCCTTCTCCCACAGACATCCCACGTTCTCAAAATATTTAACCATCAAAGAAATAGTGTATATAAATAGGCGTTTATTTTCTGATTTGACCAAACAATATAAGATTATGTGATCACAAATCACATTAAATTGATAAAATTGCAACTTAAAGTAAGAGGATGTTACTTCCTTATCTTAGGAGATGTTAAAATATTGAGAATAATTCAAGATTCTTGTTAGTACAATGTCAGCTTCTTAAAGAACAAGCATTTTAGATGAGGATACTGGTTTAGTCCAAAACTCACAAGTTATAGATAACAAAGACTCAAATATTTTGAATAAGTTTGTCAAGACCATGAGTGAATTAGTGATAGTAATTGTATCAGACTTCAACCTTCCTGACTCTTAGTAGATTGATCTTACCATTAAATGTAGTGCTCTTTCTTTAAACAACTGAGAATTTGAAGAATCAGAAAGGTATGTTTATAAATATCTGTGACAAACTTGGGAGGTTTTTCTCTAAATAAATTCATCCACAATTTGCATTGTGACACTATTAATTTAAATAGAATAATATATAAAAGTGAGTAATAATTTTATTTAAATGCAATGAAATGTATCAATATTTTATCTCCTCTGATGCTTTCTCTCTTAAACATACCAATTGTTTCTTCAATGCCATGCACTTAACAGGTCTTTCCTGTTTAAAAGAAATACTGTAATGTGTGACTTTGCTGATCATTATTTCAAAAGGTATTAATAGTGCAAATATTTTAAATGGCGTTTGGTATTCAATCAAGAAGACACATTCTAGTTTATAGTTATAACTTTAGCAAATATTATTATGCCTAATTTAATTAAAAACTGAATGTGATGGGAAGACTAATTTTTCAACAGTAGTTTGTACTGAATTGTGAATAGCTATTAAGTTGTCTTCTGAATTTTTGCTTTTATTGTGTCCCCTCCATTTGAGGGTGAGCACTAGTGAATTTGTGGATATTGGCATAGCTTACACAAACAAGTTCTAGCATGAGGAATTTCCCCTTTGACCTTTACTTTTTTTTCTCTCTCATGCTGTGATATGGAGGTCTTGCTCTGAAAAATTTTTACTTGCATTTGGTACTAAATTGTAAATATATTCATCAAAAGTGTAACAGTGGATAAAGTAGTCATCTCATGGAAGGAGATAAATTTATTTCCTGTAGTAGATAATCTAAAGAGACACAACCACTACAGGCAAATCTTTGGCTAAATATCTTAACATCATGTTTGTTTTATTTCTTTTTTATTTTATTTTATATTCTTCTATTTCCTCTCTCATTTCTTCATATCTTGTCTTGGTTTTTGTTTCCTCATAAGTCCAAGATGTTAGTCACTATAAAAACAAAATTTTGAAACTTCCTTGCTCTTTTTATATTGAAGCAATAGGAAAAGTAAAAGATAACTATAAATAGGCCTTCAAAGTAGGAATTACAACAACGAAATCTCCCAAATGTGACCTTGGCTCCTCATCTCTTGATCAGCATAAGCTAAATGTATTTTAATGTCCCTATGATTAAACATGCTCCAAAGGTCATATGCATACCAGCTTGAAGTATGTAAAATTTTCAAATGTCAGTTACTATCATGCAAAAGCTTCATGACATTCAGAAAGGATCAGAAAATATCTGTTTTAGGTGATGGCACCACTTGATATGTTTGCTAGCATTGCTCTAGAAAGGTATTTGATTTATCTTTAAAATGTGAAAAAAAAATTCACCAAAAGCAATACCAAACTCAAATCATCTCACAAAATGCAGTGGGCTTTTTTTTTTAAGAAGATGAAAAATATTATAGTAAACTGCACAAATAATTAATTTACAAAGAAAATTTTTCATTAGAAAGCATTTTGAATAAATACATCCATATACACTAGAAATTAGGAGGATTGAGTTAAACTTATTCACATATTCTACCTTTTTAAAATTGAGGAGTAGTTTTCGCTTGTTTCTTTGGTATATATTTAACAGATATACCTCTGTGTGTGGTTTGAATGAAAGAGGAGTTGCTGATTATTTAACTCATAACTCTTATTGTATTTCTTTTAAAAAGTAGTAATAGAAAATGCTTTTCTAAACTAAAATTCTTATTTATTTTCTCATTATACATTTCATTAATACAAATAAGTAGCACAACAGACAATAATACTTGAAAATTATTGGGACTGTGGGGACTTTGTCCTATACTCTCAATTTTCCATAAGATAGGATTGAGCATAACACGTTTATATTCTGAATAATCAAATGCCTAAAACCTATATTGAAAATAAAAGTCATTGCAAAACAGAATGCATATTAGAAATATGTATGTGTGTATATACATATGTTTATAAAACACCTACACTAAGTTTGAATATTAGAAATGCATTTTATTGTCGTGAAACATGAAAAGTTTACTATTATATTTAATTTATCTCTTGTGTCTGACAAAATTCTATGACAGTAAAAATGTCATTATTGAGTGATAACTTTCAGAGGATTCCCTCTTATCTCCCTTACCATAACCAGTATTTCCTTGATAAGTTCTGTACCTTTCTCTATTAAAATATCAAGCTATCCTGTAATTATTTATTTGTGAATCTGTTGCCTTCAAAGTAATATGAATTGCCTCAGTGCAAGGCCAATAATTGTATTCCCACAAATATAAGTGTGTCCTTTATATAGATAAAAAATATATTTCTGAAGGAAATCAAAGGATGGCTACATAGCAAATCAAAGGATGGCTATATAGCAAATGATATTGCTGGTGAGGAAATTGGTTTCAGCTTCTCAGGCTCTTGGTCCAGTGAGTATTCTCTTTGCATACAGAAAACTACAATGATTGGGAAAGAAAAAAAAAAAAAAACTGGGAGGGAATATGAGGTATCACTCTTAGGACTTCAAGAAAAAAAAAAAAGGCTTTCTAAATCATGATTTCAACTGGTCAAATTTTGTAAATAAGAAATTTCATCTTTATTTATATAGCCAGAACCCAATTTCCACATTTTTGTTAATTTCTTTATTTCCCTATGTATTTTAATATATCTTAGCATCTCATTTTTCAGTCTTGTTCATTTTTTACTATCCTGCCATTCTCATTTCAGAAATTATCAACTTTAAATTCATATTATTAACTTTTAAAAATATAAAAATTATTTGAGCAAAACAGCAAATAACATATATGTTATAAAAATAGTAAACAAACATAATATTACCATTTTATCCTCCAATCAGATTTAGGAATACAATAGTACAGTACTAATAAACCCCTGGAAAACTTTCTCAGATTGCATTTCTCTCACACACTCACAAAGGAACCACTAATCTAGGATATTATGGAATATTTTCTCTTTCACCTAGTATTTATATTCATGTGTAACCAAATTTGCTTTAGTTAAGTTTTGAACTTTGTAGATTTAAAACCTGCGTTTCCAAGCAAACCTTACCTTGTTATAGTTTATTTTTAGTCATTTCACTTCAATTTTGTTTTCATTTTCTATTTATGAACTTTCATACCCATACATAGTGACTAAAGTGCCGAAAGGAACATTTTCTGGATATTGTGTTTTTCAGTACACTAGGACATTTTACTTCAAAGTTGCAAGTTAACAGTGTGTTTATCTCCCTTCCCTCCAGCCATGATTCCCTCTCATTCCTTCACTTAATTTCTAAGTAACCCTCCATAAACTCTGCTATATTTTTCTCGTGTTGTTATTATCAAAATCATGTATTCACTTTTGAAGGAGAGTGTTACTGTCAGTATTTTTTTCTCGGAGATTTTCTTTCTCTTTTCTATAATTTTTCATATTTTCAGTAACATTTCAAAAGGCTTATATAGACAATATACATGATAATAAATTGATTTATCAGAATGACAGAAAAACAGATGATAACATAGCACTTTACAGATCTTATACATAGATTTTTCCATCACATGTTCAACTTAAATATCACACTAGGAAATGCCCTGTCTAGGGATTTCACAAGTATGGATGGTAAAGATGCTGTGAAGATACAGGAGATTTTCAAAATCTCTGAACTTCTACCAGGAAACTGACAACTAACAAGCAAGTTGTTCTACCCAGGACCCAGGGACACCCCAGCTGTGAGCAAATAGAAAACTTAGGAATTGAGTTTCAATAACAGTCCCCTGATTTCACAAGAACAAAAATGCGCATCATCTCCAAAGAAAACCACCACATATGGGCTTCATTTAGTTTGTGCATCAGAACATACAAGGTCAGCATATTAATACCAGCAATCATTGAATTTCATTAAAAGGTGTACCTTCAGAATAAATAGAAATTTAAAAATAATAGTTTTTGCTCCATCCAGTAAGAAATAAAGCAAAACCTGATGTAATGCCTTTGTTTAATTAAACACCCTCCATTTGATTTCCTGGGGTCAAATTGGAAGAACAATTTGGCTTAATGTTAAAGAGATGTGAAATTAATTGGAGCATAAATACTTTCACCTTTATGTTTAGGGGAAAATAAACTAATCCAAGTCTAATGCTTCATTCTGGCTTCCAAATTTTTTAACTATCTTGCTCTTTCTTTTCTTTCCAATTTTCTCTGCTATTATTATGCAGTATCAAAACCCCAGTACAGTCAGGCAGAATTCCATAGACATTTAAGTGAGGAATTGGTACATTATGGCCCACTGGCCAGATCTAGTTCATTGACTCTCTGTACAGTCCTCCAGTTAGAAATGGATTTTTTTCTCATTTTTTACATTTTGATATAGTTGGGGGAAAAAGAAGAAAAAATATAAAACAGAGGTTACATGTGGCCTACAAAGCCTGCAATATTTACTATTTGGCTCTTAACCCATAGGCTTATCTCTTTGTGCTCTTTATTGTCCCTTCTAAAGAAAAAAAATATCTGCTATCCTCCTCTTCATGCTTCTGACAAGTTATGCACTGCCATCTCTTAAGCCCAATCTCTCTATTCCTCACCTTCAATAATGAGTAGAGCATATGCTGACTCCTGTAGCATTAGTTTCTAGGACTACGGAATAACCCTTTGAAATTAAAATATTAGTATCAGAGAAATTAATCTTGATTCTCCTAATAACCAGTTAGGTACTCATTTGGCTGGAACTGTGCCTCGGTGAAGCAAACAGCAATAATTTTTTGAGTATTTACTTGCGGGTACTTACATATCACCTTTTAAAATCATGTCCTTGCAATCTGTATATATATAAACTTATTATATACAACTTCTTTCTTATCTACTTAGAGGCTAAAAACATTCTTTTCTCTAGCCTAGATGCTAAATGTATTCCAAGAAAATGCTAAATTTCTCATCTTTCTAGTTCTTGAAGAAGGTATTAAACATAATTAAATGTTTACACAGACAATATCAATTCAAGATTTTACCTCAGTGGATAATTTTTTGTCTCTTTATATTATAGAAATAAGGACATGACATTGACAATAAGAACAAATAATCCTCATTTCATTCACTCTCAATAGCTTGTGTTGCATTGGGTTTAAATTTTTATTTCAAGTCAATCTTCTTATGATTTTGTATTGATGGTAATATTAAAATAAGATTGCAATCCTTATTTGTGTTTTCTCCTGTCAAGAGATATGTGAAGCAAGCTAACAGACTGAAAACACCTTTATTCCACTACATTAATACATGTTATTTTTATACTTTAGTGGCAACATAGCAAAATTATTATAAGTAAAAATTCTGAAGGTAAACAGCCTGGTTCCAAATCCTGGTTTTTCTGCTTATTAGCTGTAGAGCCTTGGAAGATTACTTAGCCTGTATTGCATCACTTTATTTTTCCACATTTTTGAGGATAATAATACTACCTGGATCACAAAATTATGAGGACTGAATAAATATTAGCAAAGTCCTTAAAACAGTGTTTTTCACTTATGTGTATAAGAGATAAATTAATAAGGAAATATAACATTCAACTTCAAAAATAAGATTTAATTGGTACTTTTTTGGAGAGCATAAATAGCATTTGAGAAGTCAAAATAACTCACTTATTGACCTAGTAAAAGATTGGTAAAGTGGTCTTTCTATAACTTCTGTTTCTGCCTTTTTAATTAATTTGTTTTAAGCATGTGAAGTCCACATTTTTATGAACATTACTCTTCCAAGCTGTGTTTTTTCTACTTTCATAAGACTTGAGTGGTAGGAGGACAAAAATAAGACTAGAAATGATGAAGTAAATGTCTATTAATTTTATAGGTTAGATGATTTATGCTCTTGGGTATTCAAAACAGGCCCTATCCCCTTAACTGACATTAACTCATGGCATAAATTTTAGGAAACCAATTAATTTTCTTTGAGCTGCCTCTTCATCTGACTATTAGAACATGAACTATGTAGTGTGGGAAAAGAGAAGCACTGAATTATCAACCAAAAGGTCTGAATTATAAGTTTCTATTATGCAGTGAAATAGCTTTGTGTTCATAGACATGCCACTTGAACTGGACTACTATTTCCTCAACTGTGAAATAAGGCTCTAATAATACCACAATATAAGATTGATGTAAGAAATGAGAAGACTAGAAGACTAGGAGTGCAAAAGATCCATGGAGATGTATACTGGAACTAGGCTTGACACTGAAGATAACTGCCATGTTTGTTTGTTTGTTCGTTTTTCCTTACAGAATCAGAGATAATTTAAAAACATGTTTCTCATTGATAGGCAACATTCATCATGTAAGAAATACAGTGAAAACAATGTTACACAATAACTGAAAAGACCACCACCAGAAAAAAAAATTAGGAGTTATTTAAAAAGTTGAAATAAAAACTGCTGGCCACTTCCAAGGAATAGAGCCTACTGTGGAAGATGAAAGGCTAAGCATAGAAATAAATGTGACTCAAGGTCATGCTCAGATTCCTAAATAAAGGAACACAGGTATCAGTGTGCTAAAAGAAGGAAAACAATTTTTCAGACAGGCAGTTTCACTATTCACATAGGTTTTAGCCAGTCAGTTGATCTACTGTTTAGACCATTCATTCTGAATTTATTTATGTCTAAATTTATACAACAAAAATTTGAAAGGCAAGGTGTTCTCTTAGCTTTTTTTTTCTTTCTGTTGTCAAATTACTTATTTTCTTTTGCAGACTATTCTTGGTTTTGGAAACACTCTATTTCCCTCAAATTTCCATCGATGAGAAGTTTGGTTTTTAACATGTCTTTTGTTTTTAGAATTAGCTCTATTTACTCTGAAGTAACTCGCTTAGTTTCTTTATCTTGGTTATCTTGATCCTTCTATTTTCTTCATGTGCATAAATGAAGTCCTCTATTGGAATAAGCAATCTGAAAGATTTCTTTTGTATCTCTGAGAACCTTTGCATAAGAAGCCTGCAGAAGGATTTAGTGAAAACATTCAGGAGTTAACAACAGAATTTCTTATCAGTTGAGAATTAATATTTGTCAAATTAAAGGAGATTTACTCTGGAAATGAAGAAACTTAATTTTTTTTTTCTACTTAGGAATGCCATTTTAGTTCTTCTTTACCCTTTCTGAGAATGGCTTCCCATTTTACTCACTCTCCTCTCATGGTCCAGCAGGACAGGTACTGTCTTTAGTGAAATGTCTTTGCAATTAGCCTGGGAACACAAATAATTGCTGTTGTTGAATCTCCTTGGAGAGAGAAAGGTTTTTGATGGATTTTAAAATTTAGGCTGATCTAAAAATTTTTGCAATCAACAGATTTCTTAGGATGTAGATTCATCTGCTTCTTCAGTTTAACCTGATAAACTCTTCTTTTTATGTTTTAAAGGTTACTTATGATTTCTGATAGTTATATTTCACTTTCCCAGCTATTTTATGTGTTCATATATTTAAGACTTTGGGTGGATGGAGAGGTAGATTAAATATTGGCTATTAGGACTATCTAGAGAAACAGAATTAATATATATAAAAATATATATATACACACATAAATTTATATATATAAACACATATATACAGAACCAATATATATATAGTGTGTATATACATACTATATGTTATTTATGTTATATATACATAATTTATAATTTAAATGCACAATAAATATTATACATAATAAATCATAGAAATATGATTTAATACAAGGAATTGACTTCATATTTGTGGAGGCTAAGGAGTTCTCTGATTTGTGTCTGCAAGCTGGAAACACAGGAGAACTGGAGGTGTAGTTCTAGTCTGAGTTTGAAGGCCTCAGAGAACTGATGGTATAAATTTCAGTCCAAGTCAGAAGGCTTGAAAACTAGGAGGTCTGATGGTATATGTTCCAGTCTTAATGCAGGAAAAGATCTATGATTCAGCTTGAAAACAGTCAGGCATAGAGAAAGTAACCTCTCTCATATCCTCTTCTTGCACACAGAACTTTAGAGGACTGGATCAGGCCCTCCCACACTGGGAAGGACAACTTGCTTTCCTTGGTCTACTCACTTAAATGTTAACCTCATCCAGAAACAGCTTCATAGACATGACTAGAATAATATTTAATCAAATACTTGGGCACACCAGCTGTGTCAAGTTGGTACACGAAGTTAACCACCACAGTTGGCCATCTTAAACTGAATGTGCAAATATGGCATTTAGACCAAACTGTAGGTAATTTATAAACATGTTAGGAAAAGGCCAATATCAGAAGCCAACAAGTCAAAAGACTATTGTATCAATCTAATTAGAAAATAACAATAAAGTGGGCTAAGTCAGGAGAACTAGGGAAAGAAAAATGGCCGTATTTGAATGGTATTTGGAAAAAATTGGCACTATTATATTATTTAAAAAAAATAAGGAGAAGGAAGGAATCAAGATTTACTTTCCAAGTTACTAACAAGGGTAAGTAATGAGTGGAATATTCTAGACAAGATATATTAAAAAATACAGTACTCTCCCCCTAATTGGCAATTTCCCTTTCCGAGGTTTCAATTGCCGGCCATTAACTGCAGTCCAAAAAACATTAAATGAAAAAATACAGAAATAAACAATTCGTATGTTTTAAATTGAAAGTCATTCTGAGTAATATAATGAAATCTGATGTCATCTCACTCTGTTCAGCCAGAAACACAAATCATCCCTTGTCCATCATATCCTTCCTATATGTACTCCTCATCCTATAGTCACTTAGCAGCCAGTTTGGTTATCTGATTGTTATAGTATCACTGTGCATGTGCTCAAGTAACCTTTATTTTACTCAATTATGGCCCTAAAGGGTAAGAGTAGTGATGCTAGCAATCCATACATGTCAATAAAGTTATCATAAAGTGCTTCATTTGAATGAAAATGTGATTTCTTGACTTAATAAGAAAAGAAAAAAAAAATGTATGCTTAGGTTGCTAAGACCTGCATTAAGAGTGAATCTTAATCTTCTATGAAATTGAGAAGAAAGAATGTACATAGTACATATATAGTCAGGTTCTATTCACGGTTTCGTGTACCCACCGAGGGTCTCGGAATGTATTCCTCGAGTATAAGGAGGAAGTATTACTACACAGAGTTGCAATAGAGCATAAGTTGGATAACTTGTTTAGTAGAAAAGTGTAAAATTTAATTTTTGGAATTTTCTGAGTTACATTTGATTTTAGACATATTGAATCGGCCATCCAGAATGCAAGTGTATGTGTGTTAAACTCGGCTGTAACAATTGCAAAGACAGATGAGTTCTAGCAGAAAATAAACATGCACATATTGCATCTAGGTGAAAAGATTAGGCATGTCGCCTATGAAATATTTTAAGCTCATCAGCATTGGGATTTTAGTAGGATTCTATAGGATGCTTCTCAAACTTTTAAGGGTATAAATTATTAGCAGTGAAGAAGTAGCAGAACACTTATAGAGACAGAAGCTGAACATGATTTCCTTGACCTCAATCATCATAAAATATCTTTGCCCATTTGAACTTTATGTAAATACAAAACCACATGTGCTGTAATCTATTGAGTCTTGTTTTCCTGACTCAAGAATATACTTGTGGGATTCACTTATATGGCTGTATATAGTTGTAAATTATTCATTTGAGAATTATATATGATAACGAATATAGCATTCTGTTATCGATGAACGTTTGGCTAATATCAAGTTTTTTGATACCAAAAATAGTACTGCTATAAAAATTCTTGTGTATGATGTTTTGTAATCATTTGAGCACATCTCTTCTAGATATTAACCTATGTGTGGAACTGCTAAGTCATAAGGCAAATATATACTCAGCTTTAGCTTATACTTCCAAAGAGTTTTCCAATGTGGCTATAATTGACTAATATCAGCAAATGTATGAGATATCTAATAGTTTCACACCCTCACCAATCCAGAGTATCATTTCATCAAGGCTTATTATTCCACATAACTGAGAGTTTTAAATGGTCTATAGGACACTCTGTGTATTATGAAGTTTTCTAGTAACTGATGCCTGGGCGCTTGAACATTTTGCGCAATCTTTCTTCTTATCTTTCAGGGTGGTTCTTTCCCTTGATTTATGTAGTTTTCCCACAATTATGCACAATATGCAGTTGAATCTCTAAAAGGACACTCTATGATCTCTAAATTTCTCTCTATATGCACCTCTCTGGTATTCTGCCCTGTGATCCCTAAGTTTTTAGCTGCCTAGATAACTTTGGACACACAGCTCCTGCACCCTAATTTGTAGCATTTGCTGGGTTTCCCCTTGGGTTCCTGCTCATTTCACTACAACCTGGAAGCCACTAAAAAGGTATGAATTGAGACCAACGTATGGCTTGTCTAGTCTTATTTGCTTCTTGTCTTCAGAGGGTACTCTATTTTGTTGCCTGAAGTCCAACATCTTAAAAACCATTGTTTCATAATGTTGTCAAATTTTTGAGTTGTTTTAAGCACAAGTGCAAATCAGTTGCTGTTGTCTGCATGGAAGCAAAAATCTTATATATTATATGCTTATTATCAACAATTTTCATCTACATTCTAATAGCTGTTTCAATTTTTTTGATCCATGATTATTTAAAAATAATTGCTTAATTTTTATCATGCCATTTTTAGTATTTTTAAGCTGTATATCCTTATTATTTTCATATTTTGTAAACTGTTGTGTACAGAATATTTATATTTTTGTAATTTGTGATTCATTCAATAAACTTTTGAGAAAGTAGTATTGATATTTCCTAATATGGTTGTGGATTGGTCTATTTCATTTTGTTTTCTTTCAATTTTTTGTTTTATAAATTTTGAAACTATGCTATTGATATGAATACTTACATGAAATTTTCTGGATGGATTAAGTTTGCTATCATTGTAAAAATCCCTCTTTATCCGTAGCAATGTTTATTGCCTTATGTTTTACATTGTCCAGTATTCTTTTTTGACTAACACTTTACTTTATCTAGCATTACTAAGCTATTTTAGTTACTACTTATTTACTGTTTCTTTCTTCTTTCTTGGATTTATTGGTGTCAGTCATATATTATTATACTTTTCCTTTATTAACTTGTTAATTATATTCCACCTTTTTTTAGTGATTGCCTTTTAAGGTAATAGTTTGAATGCTTGTCTTATAACTATATAATACAATTTTTATTTTAACCATTCCATTATTATATGAGAACTTCAGATCTTTTAAAAATATTTTCCTCTTCCTTCCATTTTGGATTATTATGTCTATTTGCATATATTTTTAAAAATTCAATGTATTAAAATAATTGTTTCTGACAGTCAATATTCATATATTTACTCGTGGTTTATTCTTCTTGTTTTTTATGTGTTGCTGATAATATTGTTTTTTTCTTTCTCCCCCTCTTGGAAGAACTTAATTGGCATTTATTTTAGTGAAAGTTGGCTAGGTAAAAATTTTGTTTTTCAGAACATGTTTTATTTATTTTGTCCTGGAATTATCTATTTTGCTGCAAATATAATCTTAGGTTAGTGCTTTCACCTAGATGATTTCTGTACATTATTCAGAATTTCTCGTTGTTCTCAGATCAAATTTGATTGGTCTTACCCAAGCTACCCCATCTTATTTCGGACTGAAAATTTGAGTGCAATATTTTCTCTTTCTTTATTTTTATTTATTTATTTTTTGAGTTGGTGTCTCACTCCATCACCCAGGCTGGAGCACAGTGGCACGCTCACAGCCACCCCAGTGTCGACCAGCTGGGCTCTGGTGATCCTTCCCTTTATACTTCCAATAGAAGAAAAAAGGTGTTTCTACTTTTGACAATTTAATACACCACCATTCTTTTCATAATTTGCTGGCTTTGAAAGCAAAACTATCTGTCATTTTCTAGACATACTGCTTATTGCTATAACTGAAATACACTTTTTCAATTATGATTTATACCTAGTTATTCTTCTATGTATGTGTGATAATGAGTTTTATAATTGTTAGTTCATATTTTGCAAACTTTCTGAAGCACTTTATTAATATTGTGAGTTTCTTAGTTTTTTTCCTTTGGGTTTTTAAATTTTGCTGTCATATTTATAAATTAATCTGAATTAATCTAAATTAATAAATTATAGCTTTATAATTATTGCTCATATTATGTCTTTCTGTTTATTCAAATATCTTTTAAATCATAAATTGTTCTGTTTAAAGTTATTTCCAGATTCTTCACACTTCTTTTTCCTGTGACTTTTCTAAGTTTGGAGATTTTTTTTTCATGCGTTTTAGGTTATTATTGATAAATGAGAAAATGTTTAATTGTTGTGCACTTAAAATTTTATCAATTTTATGTATTGTTTTTGCCTTCTGTCATAGGCTTCATAAGTAGATAACTATATAATTGACAATTATAGGTTATGCTTATGTATTCTGATATATCATAATTCAACACAAAATAGTCATAATTTTTGCATCTTCATATAACTGTCATAGGTACAGAATCTCAACCAGAGATTTAAATATACAAGAATAAGGATCTAGTTTTCATTCTTTACTTCTAAGATTTTGGAAATTTAATTTCTGCTAAGAGTCTCCATTTCTCCTGGATACCAAAAACTTATTCCAAATCAGATTTGGACTCCATCAATACTGGGTCTCCCCATCCTTTCCAAGAGGACTTATATAATATCTAGGTTATATTAGGGTGTAGGATGAGAAACTCTAGACTTTTTATTCTCGCTAGGCATCTTGTTCCAAAGGAATCACTTAGAATATCAATTTAAAGTTTGTGTCATTATAACATCCACATTGCTACTGTGTTGCCCTGGTTCCCATGAATAATTCCTATGGATCTAGAAAACATTTTGGTTCTTCAGAGCCTCTCTTGGGCACACTGAAATCACCAGTTCTCCTTCAACGTTGAGAGTCATAAATACTCTGAACTTAATGGGTCTTTTACATTTGAGAGTTATACTGTACATGGGATGTTAACAAAGTCACCAGTGTAGCCCAATAAGTAATGAAAAGTTGTTCTTCAGTCTTAGATTCCAGAAAAGTATATAGGAGTTCTACCAGTCACTAGCATATTGTGACACTGGGGACCTCGGATATCCTTCTTCATAAAATAAGAAACTTCTATATATTCTTAAGTGAGAGAATATAAATTCATCAGAATTCTTTCTGTTATTGTTTATGCCCTAGATGTCTTCCTATTTCACGGAGACTCTGACATCTATATCCACATCTTTTCATTGCACAATTTTTCCCTGAATAAAGAGTTCACATGCAAAGGAGAGACTAGAAACTAAAAAAAAATCAATTGATATTTTAAAATATTATGCTCTCTCATTACACATTTGTTTTCTCTTAATTTAAATGTTTTTATTTTCCATTGTAGATACTCTTGAATATCATTGACTAGAAACACTTTTGAAAAAGTGTAATAAAACAATCATTATTATCATCATTGTAATCATTATTACTATTATGTATTGACCACTTTGCTATAGAATTTTTGGGCAATATGCAGGTATAAATTGATAAAATTGAAAATTATTAATAATGATAAAAATTTGCATTTTACATGTATGTTAATAAGTAATGCAATATGCGAATACATTTATGTTTATAATTTCTATATTCTTGTGTCTTTTGTGGTTGCTTGATTTTCTTGTTTTTCATTGGTTATGTTTTGCTTTCTTTACTATTTGATATAATTGATAAGTACACCTATAGCTTTTAATTCACTTTCTTTGTATCTGAAAACCTGTTTTAACCTATATTTCTCAAATTAGAGTATTCCATTTTTTTTTTTAGTGGAAGTAAATTTAGCAGAATTTGGCTTTAATCACTTTGAATCTCCATATCGCCCAATTTGTTTTTATTAATGTAGGTTAGTTGCATAACCATTTTCACAGTGTTTTCACTATATGTCCACTCTTGGAAAAATTATATCTTGTCACATAATTTTGCAAAAGATTTCTCTTGATTTATGTGATTTCATATTGAAAGAAGATAATATTACTTTTAGCCATTTTTAAAATTCTTGAATTTGTAATTTAGTCTAAGAATCAGGTGAAGTACTACTTCAAATAATGTTTTGTTTTGCAAAAGGTTACTGTTTTGCAACATTTTCAAATGTATATTTGAGTTATTTTTATATGTTCAGTTAGAAACTTCAAAATATTGCTTACAAGCATCTGCTGTCTTTGGCTATTTACTACTACAGGTTAAGTATCGAAACCAATCTATTTGTTTTGTTTAGCAAGCAAGCCTTTATTTTTCTGTATGAATAATGACAGATTCTTTTTTTTTTTCTCTCTCATTTTTTAATTTTTATTTTTTATTGAAAGATGTGGGGTACAATACAGGGTTAAGGCATACAAATGTTCAGGTACCCTTGCCGATGAGGTGTGCCCCTCCCTCCCCTGGCAACTTCCCTCGACTACCAATCCCACCTCCCACTCCCTGGCCATTTCCCACTACTACCAATCCCTTTCTTATAGTATTAGGATAATTGTTTAAGGTCCGCTTATGAGTGAGAACATATGGTACTCTGTTCTTTGTTTCTGTGATACATCGCTGAGTATGATAGACATTAAATCCCTCCAAGTTACTGCGAAGTCAATATGTCTGTCCTTCTTTATGGCCGCATAATATTTCATTGGGTATATGTACCACATTTTAAAAATCCAATCCGTCTTTGATGGGCAGCATGGTTGGTTCTATGTTTTTGCTGTTGTGAATAGAGCTAAAACAAACATGCATGTGTAGATATCTTTTTTGTAGAATGATTTGAGTTCCTCTGGGTGTATTCCCAATAGGGGAATTGCTGGGTCATATGAAAGGTCAATTTCTAGTTCTTTTCAGAAGTCATCACACTGTCTTCCAAAGAGGTTGCACTAGTATGCATTCCCACCAGCAGTGTAGAAGCATTCCTTTTTCTCCACATCCTCCCCAGCATCTGTTGTTTGTTTTATTAGTGATGGCCATTCTTACTGGGATTAGGTGGTATCTCAAGGTGGTTTTGATTTGCATTTCTCAGATGACTAGTGAGGTTGAGCACTTTTTCATGTACCTGTTGGCTGCCCATATATCTTCTTTTGAGAAGTGTCCATTCATGTCTTTTGCCCACTTTTTAATGGGGCTATATTTTTTTTCCTTTTGGCGAGTTTGAGTTCCTTGTAGAACCTAGATGCTAGACTTTTGTCAGATGTACAGTTGGCAAATATATTTGCCTATTCTTTGGGCTGTCTTCCTGCTCTCTTGATGGTTTCTCTTGCTTTGCAGAAGTTCATCAGTTATTTGATAAGGTCCCACTTGTCTATCTCATTTCTTTTGGTATGTGCATTTAGGGTTTTGATCAAAAGTTGGTTGCCAGTTCCAAAATCCATAAGGGTGTCTCCTGCATTTTCTGATTCTTATAGTTTGAGGTTTTATGTTTGTGTCTTTGATCCATTTACAGTTAATTTCTGTGTATGGTGATAGGTAGGGGTCCTGTTTCAATCTTCTGAATGTGTTCAGCCAGTTTTCCCAGCACCATCTACAGAGCAAGTTCTCCTCTCCTCAGTGGTTGTTGTTGGAGTCTCTGTCAAAGATGAGTTGGTTGAGAAATGAAGCTTTTCTTCCAGAATCTCTATCCTGTTCTATTGCTCTGTTTGCCTGTTCTTGTAGCAATACCAGGCTGTTTTGATTATTATAGCCTTATAGTAAAATTTAAAATCTGGACATGTGATGCCTCCTGCTTTGTTTCTTTTGCTAAGGATTGATTTGGCTATTCATGGTTATTTATGTTTCCATATGAATTTCTGTATTGTCATTTCCAGGTCTGAGAAAAATGATGTTTGTAATTTAATGGGCATTGTATTGAATCTGTGGAATGCATTTAGTAGGATGGAAATTTTAACAATGTTGATTTTTCCTATTCTTGAGCATGGAATATTTTTCCATTAGTTTGTGTCTTCTTGGATTTCTTTGAGCAGTGTTTTGTAATTCTCATTGTAAAGATCTTTTACTTCTCTGGTTAGGAAGATGCCTAGGCATTTCATTTTGGGGGGGCCTTTGTGAATGGGATTGTGCTTTTTATTTGGGTCTCTGCCTGCTTCTTTTTGGTGTATAGGAATGCGACTTTCTTTTGTGCATTTATTTTGTACCCTGAGACTTTGCTAAAGTCCTTTATCAGTGCAAGCAGGTTTTTTACAGATTATCTTGGATTCTCAAGGTATCGGATCATATCATCAGCAAAGAGGGATAACTTGACTCCCTCTTTTCCTATTTGGATACCCCTGATTTCCTTCTCTTGTCTAAGTGCCCTAGCTAGGTTATCTAACACAATGTTGAACAAGAGGGGTAAGAGGGGGCAGTCTTGCTTTGTTTCAGTTTTCAGGGGAAATGTTTCCAGTTTCGTACATTTAGCAATATGTTATCTGTGGGTTTATTGTAGATGACACTATTTTGAGGTATGTTCCTTATATACCTAGGTGTTTGATGGTTTTTTTAATCAAGAAGAGATGCCGAATTTTATCAAAAACTTTTTCTGCATTTAATGATATAATCATGTGGCTCTTGTTTTTACTTCTGCTGATATATTTAATTACATTTATGGTCGTGTGGATGTTGAATCAACACTGCATCCTGGGGAAAAAATCTACTTGGTCATGGTGAATGATTTTTGAGATGTGTTTTTGAATCCACTTTGCTAGAATCTTGTTGAGGATTTTTGCATATATGTTCATAAAGGATATTGACCTGTAGTTCACTTTTTTCTTGAGTCTCTACCTGTTTGGGTATCAGTATGATGTTAGCTTTGTTAAATGGCTTGAGGAGCCAGGCTCGGTGGCTCAGCCTGTAATCCCACGCCTTTGGGAGGCTGAGGTGAGTGGATTACCTGAGCCCGCGGGTTCGAGACCCGCCTGGGCAACTTGGTGAGACCTCATCTCTACAATAAACAAAGAAAATCAGCCGGGTGTGGTAGCATGTGCCTGTAATTCTGGCTACTCGGAAGGCTGAGGTGGAAGGATCGCCGGAGCCCAGCAGGTCGAGGCTGTATTG
>CAUYQG010148055.1:0-12526 GCA_963574415.1 Tarsius wallacei | reverse complement strand
AATCATCCTTATTTCTTAAAAGAATTCAGGTAATGAAAGTTTCACTTTTCTCTCCAAGGTGAGAAACACCTAAGTGAAGTTATTAGCCAGTCCTTAACACAAGCTGTGTAAAATCAGTCTCTTTTAGCATTGAAAAGCTCTCCTCCTTGTTTGGAAACCTGGTAAGCCAAGACTGACCCAAGAATCAGGAGTCTTAAAGCTTGGGAAGATTGAGCTCCAGGAGGAGTGAGGGATCAGTATCAACGTTCTAAACAGAGTAAGACTTGTAGTAGCACAAAACGTGGGTATCGCCTCAGTGCAGGTTTAGAATAAACTCCACATTGGATTGCACTGATTCTATTTGTTGCCCAACTGCACCTTTTCCCCATGACCCCTTCCTCCAAGAATTGACATATTTTCCCCTTGATAGACACTTTGAATGATGGAGCTGGAGTGACTCATCATGTGGTTTTCAGTGTAAGGCAGGAAGTTCAGATGTTGTAAGTCCTGCTTCCTCTTTGTGAAGACAGCAAAAAAAAATTGGGATTTGAGGTCTCGCTCAGGGTTATTGCTGTATTCTCATTTTTTTCCCTGAAGAGTAGAATTTATGGTCAAGAAAAAGATGATAAAAAGTAGTTTGGGTATCAAATACAGTAAAAATGAAGAAAAAAAATCTAAGTAGTCAGTTGACTCTAGCATTGCATATGCCACAAGATGCAGAATATCTTCAAACTTGATAGTTATATTTAAAGCCAATATCAAGTTTTTAAATTGTACTAATTCAAAAAGTCACTTAATAAGAAAATACTTAAAACATTATAATTGTTGACTGTAATGAGTATTTTAAATTTTCAGCTTTATGCATTGTTATGGGTTAAATTATGTTTTCAATTCAAATGTTGAAGGCCCCAAATTCAAATGTTGATGGCTCAACCCTCAACACTTCAGAATGTAACTGCATTTGGATATAAAGTATTTAATGAGGTGGTTAAGGTAACTAATCTAATACGACTGGTATCCTTATGAGGATGAGATATCAGGGATATAAGCACACTGAGGAATGGTTACATGAGGTCACAAAAGAAGGCAGTCATTTGCAAGCCAAAAAGAGCCTCAGAAGAAATAAAATGCCAACACCTTGATCTTGGAATTCTAGCCCCAGAACTGTGAGAAGATAGATTTCTGTTGTTTAAGCCACCCAGTCCATGGTATTTTGCTATGGTAGCCCTAACAAACTAATGCATGCATATTTATAATTTGGGATTATTTTCTAAATTTTTTGGAAAAAATTATCATATTTTATTATCAAGTACATAAGAGTTTATTAGGAAACCTATAAAAAAGAATGGAATAGTAAAATAACCATTTTTGTTGAATGATTATATTTAAAATTGTTTCAAAGTCTTTAAAATATTTGATGAGGCACCACATACATGTAGAGAAGTTTATAAAATTCATTATATTCACAATATCAAAATTAAGTATTTTTCTAATCTAAATTCCTCAAAATCCCTCATCTTTCATTTTCTCTTGATGTGTCCTGTTGTGCCAACTACATTACTGCAATCCCTCTTATCAAGGTTTCCAGTTACATCCTATTATTTAAATTTAATTGTCAGTGTCACATTTTTTGATCACTAAGCTACAATTGACATAGCTGACTACTCCATCTTCATTAAAGTACATTTCTGTTTTATGTTTTAATTTATTTTAACACTCTAAATGATTTTATTTAGTACTTTGGCTCTAAAATACAATATATGCTGATAGATTCTGAAGTTATATCTTCAGCTTCAACTTATCCTTGAGATCCATACTGCCTACTCCAAAATCCACTTGGATGCACTATAGTCATTTAAAACTTAATAATGAAAAATGAAACTCTTAATTTCCACTTCACCTCTGCTCCCAAATTAGGTTCCTGTCTCAGTGATCATCATCATATTAAATGACATCACCATTTACCAAGTTGATCAGATCCAAATCCATCAGCAAATCCTATTAAGTCTCTTAAAAATATGTCTTGAATATGACTACCTCTCACCACCTCCATTCCTATCATCCTAGTTCCTTAGGCTATATCAATAGTATTTCTCCCTTAAGCCAAAAAAAGAAAAGAAAAGAAAGGAAAAAAATAGCTTCCTAACTGTTGTCCAGGTATCTGATCTTATCTCCCTTTCCCCTATATATTCTCCACAAAGCATCCTGAACTATCCATTTAAAATGTGTTGGATAACATCATTACTTTCTTAACTAAAACCCTTCAATCTTAGAAGAAAATGCAAACTTATTTCTATGCCCTGCCATGCCTTGTGTGATCTAGCTCTTGACCATCTCTACAGTCCTGTCTTTTGCCATTCTCCCTCTTTCTCCTGCCCTCCCAGTCACATTGACCCCAATATTATTAAAACAAAAAACAAAAAAACAAAAAAAAACCAGTCTAAATATGGCTCTTTTCTCAGGGCTTTTGCACATGCTATTCCTGCTTAGGATGTTCATTTCTAAATGTTCTTGTTCATTTTGTGTTACTATAAGTAAATACCTGAGACTGGGTAATTTTAAAAAAAATAAAGAAAAAGGTTTATTTTGCTCACAATTCTGATGGCTGCAAAGTTCAAGATTGAGTATCTGCATCTGGCGAGAGCCTCAGGCTGCTTCCACTCATAGTGGAAGGCCAAAGGGATGTGGAGAGATCACATGGCAAGAGAGAAAACAAGAGAGAGAGTGAGGAGGCATCAGTCTCTTTATAAAAATCCAGCTCTCTTAGGAACTAATAAAGTAAGAACTAACTCACCCCCAAGGAAGAGCATTAATCTATTCATAAGGAATATACCCTTTTGACAGAAGCAACTTCCATTAGGCCTTACCTCCAGCATTAGAGATCAGATATCAACATGAGGTTTGGAGAGAACAAATATCCAAACCATAGCATCAGATATCCTCCTAGTTAACTCGCTCATTCGTTCATAGCCAGCTTAAGTACAACAATCTCGGGATGACCTTTAACTAATTGTATAAATCAATCCAAATTCTATCTGGAAAAACTGACAAACAAAAACATTATAGAAGAATGTTTAACAGAGGGATGATGTACAGATGTATGGAGAGTTTAATGAATCCATAGGAATTGTGGCCCACAGGGACTAGCAACAGTTAGACATTGTAACTATGCCTAAGCCTAAAGAAGTAAGGCACAAGAACAACATTGTCAAGAGCCCATTAAGAGGTGAACATGTATTATCAGCCTAATGGAACAGCTTGCAACACAGTGGGAGCTCAGTAAATACATGTTGAATGGATAAATGATTGACTGAATGAACAAAGCATGTTATACTATTTTTATACATAAAAAACTGAGGCTCAGAGTACATATGATGAAGTGTGTCTTGTTGTAGTATAAATGTATCACTTTGAAAGCATGGCTCAAAGCAATAATGTTTGCATAATAAATCTTTATAAAATGCCTGAATGAACAAACTAATGAACAACTTGCCCCAAATCACACAGCTGGTGAATTCTGGAAAGAAGCTTTGAAATCCCACATGTTATCACTCCAAGCCCAGTGCACTTTCTATTCCATCATACATCACTAATGAGACATCCCCCTAAAGGTAAAATCCAGCCTTTAACTCTGTATTATCTCATCTTGAGGCACTACATTTCTATACGTATCATGATGTCTAGTTTATCTGAAGGAACAAAAATACAAAATGATTTAACAGTTAATAAACAATACATTAAATTTATCTTCTGGTGAAATACTGCCAGTACTTCAGTTTAAAGGTCTGATACCTTAATCACTGTACAATCAATAAATCAATGCTTGTACTCTTTACCTAATATATGTGTCTGGTATTAATAAATGGTTTGAAAACATTAAATTAAAAATCAATAATGTTTATTTTTATGTAACATCTTATAGTGTGTAGGTTCACAGCACTCAGGATAAATAATAGACGACATAATTTATTTAAAAAATCATTAAGTTTTTCACATAATGCTTAAAGAAAACAATGTTTCATCACAGAATACCAGCTTCTTGAGGCAAGCATCCCATAATGAAGTTTAGTTTGTTAATGAGGCATCTTCCACTCTCTATCAGACTTAAGCAGTTAGTGTTTCCTTGGCAACTTTACAGAGTAAATTTCCTGGGAGGCAGTGAGTAAGAAGGAAATACACAGACCAATTTTATAAACCTTTCCTATGGAAGCCAAAAGGTGCCTTATTTAATTATTCTTCAACATAAAAAAGGGAAAATATATATTCCTTTAATTTGAGTATAGTCTAGTCTAAATCTGAATTTTCCTTGAGCCACACAATTAACTAATTCAAGAAAAAGTGATTGAGCCTATGTTGTAACTGAGGCACTGTGCTGTTCACAAAAAGACCTGATGATGAATAAGTCAAGGTCACAGCTCTCACAGCACTCAAAGTCATGACATGCTCTGTGACTTTAGGAATTTTTCAGTCTAAGAGCATGTAAATTTAGAACAATATAAATTTTGAGAAATGAGGTGTTAAATTTATTACAGACAAGGGTTGTTGTGATATATTTTATATGGTAATAATTAGTTTGAGTATTTTATGCTGCCAGAATTCTATTTTGTTTTTGAACACCTACTGGGTAAGTTTGTTCAGGAACTTGGTTGGGTAACATAATAATTAACATTTATTAAACACTTACTGTATCAGACACCATGCTAAGAGATCTATTGTCTCATTAAATAACCTCCCACCTCTTCTAGCTATTATTATTTCCACCATTTCAAGATGATACAACTGGGTCGTTAAGAGTTTAAATGGTACCCCTGAATCTAAAATTAGAAAATAAGTTTTATTCACACACACAAAAGAAAGATATTGTAAAGCTATAGAAATTAAAACACAGTAATACTTGTTCAAAACTGACAACAGGATCAGTGGAACACAACAGACTGTTGAGAAAAAAAAATCAGTTCATGAAGAATTTAGTACATTGAAATGATATTTTAATTCATTGGTGAAAAGATGGATTATGCAATAAAAGATGTTGAGATAATTGGCTTGAGATGTGGCAAAAAGTTCAGTATCTATCTAAAAGAAAGAGTTAATGACTTGACAAAGGTCATACAGTTAATAAGTGTTTAAAGCAAACAGATTGACTCCAGAGGCAATACTTTTAACAATTCTGTTCTCTTGAATAAACTGATGCATGAGGGAAAAAAGTAGGGAGGACTTCTTGGCATGCCACATAGTGACATGGGAGAAAGCACAAATGTTTATTCAATACTTAAAAAAGAAATGAAGCAAATTGCATGGAAAATAATTCTGAAGTGAAGCAAATATTCTCTGATTTGAGAAAGAATATCTTTGATTGACCTACATATATAAGAGTTAATATCATCAGATTGAGCAAATAAGAAAAATTCCCAACATTTTGGCTATATATTTCTAATTTCAAACTATACTCTCCAACCTCAAATCTAAATAGGAAATATAATATGTATCAAAGACACGATTTTGTTGGTGATACATAGAATAGGGTTTTCTGAAGAAAGTGCCAGAGACTTAAGATCTATATTTTCCATGGAGTGCTTTCTTTGAAGCACTTTTATAAATTATTAGTGCAGGTTTTTCTTGTTTATTCCCTTCCATTTGGCTAAGGTGATAGGGAAAATTTTGCTAACTCTTGACTCAGTCTCTGTCAACTTCTCTTTTCTGACTTCTACATATTGATGTGCCTTTGGTGTCTCAAACTCAGTAATGTCCAACATTACTATTGCCAACTTCCATCTGATTTATTTTTCCTGTTGACACTGTCAATAAACATTTGATCTAGAATTGCGATGGTCTACTTTTCCTTCTAAATATCTGCTCAATCTGTTCTCCTCTTTTGCTAATCACTGCCTTTACCACTTTACTTCAAAACTTCATTTTGTTTCCCCCCAATCCCGGGTTTCTCCAAAGAAGTGTCTTTGTAGAGTTTCTGGTTCCACTCTCATGCCCAAAGTGTGGCTTGGAGACCAGCAGCATTAGTATCACCTAAGAACTTGTTAGAAATGCAATTTTGGGATGCCGTACCACGGTTCTACTGAATTGGAAACTCTGTGTTTAACAAGCCCTTCAAGTGCAGGCTAAGGTTTGAGAACCACTGCTCCGGAAGGATGTATTTTAAATACACATATGAATAGGTTGCTCCTACTCAGAATTATTAAGTGAGATCCAAATTCTTAGAAAGAAAAGATATCAAACGTCTTTCATCCATGAGGTTTTCCATCATCACCATCATCATCATCATCATCATCATCATCATCATCATCATCATCTGTTTCTGGACTGCTTTTCTCACTTCACCTTTCACCATTTTCCCAGAAAAAACCTTGCACCTATCATAATATACCCTGCACTTGCTTATGGGTAACAAGTGTTTTCTTATTTTATGCTTCTGCACGGCAGATTTTTCTGTCTAGAAAGCTACCCTCATCCCCTGGGTGAATGTTATTTATCCTTTGAAACACACTCTACACATCATCTCTGCTCAGGAGGATTTCTTGAGTCCCTGAAGCTAAAGGAATGGGAGAAATGGGTCTACTCTTCTTGAATAGCATCTTGCACTAAACTCTATCACAGCTCTCACTACAACAATTAATTGTCATTTTACTAATATGTTTTTGCCATTTATCTGAGGGCTAAATCACCTCAGTGCTGTACTTAACATCTCTGCCTCCTCAGCAGTTATCACAAAGCACAGCCAATAAATGTTAAAGAATTTTGATACATGAATGTCCAATTTAGCCTTGCATGAACTTCTCCAACAGGAAGAATATAAGCTGATTAGCTGACATTAACACCTGGGGTCATTTTGAAATGTGTATTATCCCTATTGAAGATTTGTTTTCTGCTTATATGTTGGTTTGATTAGTAAAAATCAAGCACCGAGAAGCTAATTATCTTTGAGTTTACTGAAAAAAATGAACTTACAGGCAACAAAACTGATGATCAGATATTTTTGGTAGCACAATATAGGTACTGTCTTAGGGGACCCTGCTGAGGGGTAGTTAACAGCCCTTCAATTCTACTTCTAATATGCAAAATTAGAATCCATATGCAAGAATAGATAGCTGAGTGATCCAAGAGAACTGTTCAAGCCTGGCTTCACTACGAAAATGGTTGTGTGATCTTAGGCAAATTGTTTGTTTCTTATTTATGTCCTAGTACCTTAGAATAATTAATATTAATTTTAATAATTCATGGAATATTATCTATCAATAATTTATAGTAAATGATACATTATTATTAGTTATTGTTATCCATGGAATAATACATAGGCACAGAATAGATTACACAAAGCATAAGATAAAGACAGGCTATGGATACAAATAACATAAAGATATATGTTGAAACAAATATGCATTAGAATACATGTAAATAAGACCTGGATACAGATTAATCTTAGTTATAAATTTCCATTAGATTTCTAGAGCGTATATTCTCTGAACGGGAAGAAATCTTAACATTCAGTTTATCGTCCAAGATAGCCTTATCACTTTTATGCACTTCTATGACTTTGGTTATTATAAGCTTTTCACTAATGTCAGTTTAAAGTATATTGTTTTAATTCATTTTGCAAACAATTGAGCAATCTTTTTGCTCTAGAGTAAGACTATTGGGTAAAATGCATATGATGAGCGAATATAAATGTATTCCTTTTTTGATTGTGTTATTTGATATCACATGATTTTATACCATTGTAGGAAGGTTTATGCATGTTAGAAATGTGCTATAGTCACTGAGAGGAAGAATTCTACATTTAAAAGAGGGTAACAATGTTATAATCCTAGATACACATAAATTATGGGAGATTTCTCTATTAGACTTTGTTCATTAAGTCAGAGGCTCAAATAGTGTAATCTTAATTTGCAATTAAATCTCCAGTTGCATGATGCTTGTATCTTCCCCTATCTGTCACAAAAAACCCCACAAATAAATAACCAGAAAATATAACACTCCACACTTTAACAAAAAAGAAATCAGGTTTTACTTTCAACTCTGTAAATAATAGCCTAAAATACTTGCTGGGTTTAAAAAAATAAAACCTGGAGATCAGCCTATCTTAGGTGACCAAAAGTCACCTCAGAAGTGACTAAGAGGAAATAATAAAATACTTCTGCCTTTTCCAAATGTTAATAACAGCCTTTCCACTGACTGCGGTATCTTAAAGCAATTTATCATTTAAAAAAATAAATAACCATAAGGCAGAATTTTTTGTGAACTAAAAGCAAAAACAGGGCAAGTATTTTATGAAATACTTATATTTATCTATTTATAAAGTGAATATTTCTAATAATAGATATTTCTAATAAATAATTATTAACTATATCTCTCTCTTGCAAGATGCTAGGTGTTAGGTCAATTAAAATAAATAGTTTTTAAGGTAATCATGAGAAACTGGCAAGAAGGCTGATGATGTATTTTCAAATTCATTAAGTTCACACTTAAAAAAATTGACATGGGGTTTTCAGCTGAATATTAAGTATTTCATGCTCATACATTAATTTTGGAAATGATAGCCATGGAGCAATTGGATAAAGCTAGGGGAGAGATGGGAGCTTAAAAAAAACCCCAGCAATTAGCAACACTGTCCAAAATAAGATATGCAAAATTTTCAGAAGGAAGTCTAATTTGAATGTATGGGATATGCAGAAAAATTCCCTTTGCATTGCTATTTTCTTTGGAAAAAAGTTAATCAAGTTCTAAATCATAAGAAGTAAATTTCAAATTTGTCTTCTACTTTTCAGTTAAGTTACACATGATCGCTTTATTGTTTTCTCTGGGCAGCTCTATTTCAATTGATGCTACCAGGATTCGAATATGAATCCATGCTCACAATACCAATATAACATTCTTAAAATACTATTAAATGAATGGAAATGTAAGTACTGAAATCAGAGCATAAAATACACTGATGTTATGCTATTAAAGTAAATGAGACTATAGTATAATTTAATATAGCATAATGTAGGAGTCTTAGGGTAGAACACAATGCTGGAGATTCAGGGTCAATGCCAGAATGCTCTACAGTCAGTATATGTTCTACAGGTAGTTTTGTTTTCTTCCAGTCATCCAATCAAGTTCTCAACAAAAAAAAAAAATCAGCCAAAACCAAGCAATATTTTGCAATATTCCTTAAAATACTCTGACTAATTGAGAATACTTTATATTCATAGTTCTCATTTCCTAAATATTTCTGGGATATATTTTTATTATGTATTCTTCTTCCCAAATGTAGCTGACATCATTCAACTGAGCCACGTAGCCAGGTAAAAATTACAAAGTGCATAGCATGCTAAGTCCCTTGGAGTTAGTGCAGTGGAAAAGATGTTTGGATACTCTGTCTTCAGAAAATGAAGACAGTCCTCACCTGGCACAGCACAGTGTTAACTGAAACTGGTGTATATAAAAATTATCTTCACTTTGTTTGGCTCAGTTACCACAAAGCAAGGACATGGCTCCTCTAGTTCTGACATGAACTGGTTTCAGTAAACACAGAACCAATCAAAACAAGGACTGTTTGTAAGTCATATTTTCATGGTAGAAGTCTTAACTATTTTGCCACCAGAATCTTCCAAACTGAATTGTGAATCTTGAATGCATAGTGTGGTAACTATTAACGCAATATTACAATTGGAATTTCCCAATTTTAGCTTTGTGCCAAAGCTCAAGAATAATGTGGTGACAAGTATTTCCACATCCTTAAGGGAGGAACTATACCCGGCCATGTGAATATATTGTAAAACAGGTTCCGCCAGAATTGGCATGCATCTTCTCTTAATGGGAACGTTGTTGGCATGTTGAGTAGAGGACTTCTTCATATAAAGGATACTACCTTTGCCTTTTAGAATGTCTGGCATCCCTAGACATGGGTATCAAACCCTGTTCCCTGTCTATCACTTCCCATTTCTCTCACTCTCATACAGAGCTGTATATTCCTGAGAACCAGATTTGGGATGCACAGGAGGAAGTGAGTATTAAAAATGGTTGACCCTTGAGGACTGTATAGACCCTTTCTTGAAAGCCAAGAAATGCAGGTGGCTTTCAGATGCCTAATAAGGTGAGAAAATTGATTCTCAACTGAAGTCTCCAAAAGAAAAATAACTCTGCCAATACCTTGAGTTTTAGATTCTGACTCCTTCCTCTATCTCTGGAGGAAATCATTCCAATCTCTACTTGTACCTTCACATCTCTTTTTCTAACATTTCCCCTTTGCCCCCCTCCTATAATGACCCTTATGGTTATATCAGATCTGTATTGGGGCTAATTCAGAATAATCTCTCCATCTCAAGATCCTTAGCCTAATCACACTTACAAAGTCTCTTGTTTCATGTAAGGTAACATAATCACACGTTCTGGGAATTAAAATGTGGAAAATTTGGACGGTCCATATTCAGCTTTCCACAATGGGAAATTATAAATGTAAGCCAGAGCAGGCTTGGCATGAATTGTAAGGATATCTTGAATAAAACAAAGTAAAACTTTCTTGACCAGCCCAACCAGAAGTGACCTCTCCATTCACTGAATTTCCATTATGTTTATTTTGATGTATATATTGCCTTATATTATCATTCTATGTGTTTTCTTTCTATATAAATTCTAACTCTCTTAGCAGGGACTTACCCATACATATTTGTATTGTGTAAGCTCTCAACAAATATTTTTATTCAAAAAAAAATCCAAGTCCATGGAAGGGTGCTTGCAGTGGGCAGTTTCCTGTGTGGGATGCTAGACTTCTTGAGGCCTCTACCAAAAAGTATTTCCTTTCAGTACTTGAAATTCTTTCACTACAGATTGTTTTTTTTCTAAAGCATTGAAACCTCAGGCACAATGGCAAGATAATGTATTATTGGAATTAGTCACCAGTAGTAAGTGAATCATTTCAACAGATTCTGCCTGATGTTAATCACCCCCACTGCAAACTCACTGGGAGGAAGTACATTAAGTTACTCATTCTTTTATTATACAGATTGCATTTGCCAAATGTCTTGCAAATAAGCTTGATCCAACAATGACCTATTGATGGATAGTAGTTAGCTAAAGGCAAACAACTCAACTTTGGAAAGGAAATATATAACTTTAGACCGGGGTAACACCCAGAAAGAGAATTCCATAAAAAAGAAATTATCAAAAAGGAAGAGAAGAAAAAGATACAGCTTATTTCATAACACTGCTTAGGATGGTCTTTGGAAACTATAGTAGAAAGACTCTAAAATGGTTTCCAATGATCCTTGCCTCCTGGTATTCATGCCCTCGTGTAATTCTCTCCTCTCAAGTGTAGAATGAGCCTAATGAAAACATGGTAAAAGTGATGAGATGTCTTTTCTGAGATTAGGTTGCCAAAAGATAGTCTCTCTTTCCCTTCTTCCCCCCACTGGCATCTGTCTCCCTCCCACCCCACACACACACCCACCCCTCTGGGGGAAACTACCCCTTGTGAGTATCTCATATCGGGAGGTCTGTGTGGCAAACAACTGTTGTCTTATGCCAACAACCAGCCAGGAACTGAAACCTGCCAAGCTTAGGTTAAGTGAATTTAGAATCTACTCTTTTTCCAGGTAAGCCAGAGATTGTTTCAGTCCTGGCTGATACTTTGATGAAGCCTTGTGAGAGACCTTGAGTTTGAGGAGCCAGCTAAACTGAGCCAAATTTCTATGCACAAACATTTTGAGATAATAAATGTGGTTGTTTTACGACAGTAACTGTTGATGTAACTGTATACACAGGAATAAGAGAACTAATGTTAAAGGCGATATTTATGAATATTTATGAATTTCTAAGCTGTCATTGAGTTTTGTATAATCACCATACAAGTGTTCATAAATGATATAAAAATATTTTTCTTTTTCTGTTTTTTATGGCATGGTATTACAATTCTAATTATAAATTTTAAAAGATAAGTAATGTTGGAAAAAAAAAGCCAACTACATGCTCATTCAATTGATTGCCTGCATTATTTTTTAACAATTATCAATATAAATAATAAAAAATAGTATGCATAACTTACAATACTTCTTCTACCACATATATTTTCATTGTATTGGCCAAATTTGAACATGCACGAATCATTAAATTTCTAAGAAAAACATTTTCTGTGGTGATAACTGTTAGGATAAGTTTTGATACGCCAAAATCATATAGTTAGGATGTAGAATCCTATGAAAAAAAAAAATTACTTTTCAATTATTTATAAATAGCTTGATCAAATTGACAAGAATGTTTAAAAAGTGCTGCAATTTTCAGCTGTTGAATATACTATCACAGAAGATGACTCATACTTTTAAAGTCTGAGATACTTAATAAGGTAGATTAAAAACTCCTTAGTCATGTCTTTGACCACATAATGAAAATATCTATCCAATTAATTTCTACTTAGGCCGGGCTCGGTGGCTCAGCCTGTAATCCCGCGCCTTTGGGAGGCTGAGGTGAGTGGATTGCCTGAGCCCGCGGGTTCGAGACCTGCCTGGGCAAGCGAGACCTCATCTCTACAATAAATCAAAAAATTAGCCGGGCGTGG
>CAUYQG010148053.1:0-18765 GCA_963574415.1 Tarsius wallacei | reverse complement strand
TTGCATGTGAGCAGATAAATGGCTGAGAATTGTGGCAGCCCCCGAGGCTGAGGGCAATGTTGATAGACTGTCTTTGGTTCTTTTTTTTTTTTTTTTTTTGAGTTGGAGTCTCACTCTGTCATCCAGGCTGGAGTGCAGTGGCATGCTCACAGCCACCTCAGCCTCAACCTGCCGGGCTCAGGCGATCCTTCCTCCTCAGTCTTCCCAGTAGCTGGAATTAAAGGAGCACACTACCACACCTGGCTTACTTTTTGATTTATTGTAGAGACAAGGTCTCACCAAACTGCCCAGGCTGGTGTTGAACCCCTGAGCTCAGGCAATCCTCTTGCCTTGGCCTCCCAAAGGGCTGGGATTTTAGGCTTGAGCCACTGCGTCCGGCCGATAGACTGTCTCATTGTGAGAAAACTGTCTGGTTCGCCCCTATTCTTTTTCTGATTCCGTCATGCTTTATCTGGTATTCGCCCCAGCCAGCGTACACACGGTGTGGGTTGGGTTCAGGCGCCCTACACAACGTAACCTGTGACTCTCCTAGGGTACAGAGGGGCCTGGTTCTCTCAGGCTGCCTTTTTAAGCCTGAGGGTATGCTGGAACCCCTTCTTCTGTCTGGGGAGAGGAAGCCAGGGGGCAAACAACTGTCACTCTCTAGGTGACAGGCAATTTGGGCAGGATTGTTTACCTGGGTCAAGGTCTGTGGCTCCCAGGGTCCTGCAGCCCCACTCCCATCCACCCTTGTTCCCCAGAAGTGGGGACACGAGGAGACCCAGGGGCTGGCTTGAGGCTGTGCAGAGGGCAGACGCTGTAGGGAGGAGAGGCGTGGCCGCCAGAGAAGCAGTCCATTCACAAGAGAGTGCAGTTTCACATGTTTATTTTTGGCAGGAAGGAAATCATTGCAAACTTCTTATTGACAATACTCGCCCCGGAAACGTGCACATTCCACATGTAGCATTTCCCAAGTACTGTTTCTCACATTCAAACGTCCAACAGACATCCATGATCACTCAGACACCAGCACCTCCACTGCCTGGGGGGTGTCAGTCTGCAGAGAAGCTCCTGGGAGAATGGAACAGGAAGAGACATGACCAAATTTACAGTAAGATAGGAACAGAGGCAGCCAGCCAGTTTTGCACAGGTAACTGCAAGTGCTTCAAGCCATCCACTCTTCTCGAACCCTGGCCTGCCAACTGTCCAACACAGCACCTTTAAAAGCAGAGGCACAAACGTCAAGAGTGTTTGACCATAGGGCTGTGTGGTCCTGGATTTTTTATTAGAAAGCAATCTTTTAAAAGATGGGATGGTAAAGTGTTGCCAGGTTATAGACTTACAGGATTCTTGTGTACACCAAAAGTTCAAATGCTGCAACCATGACAAGTCAGTGTCATTAGGGCATCCTCATGTCCCAAAGTCATCTCATCAAAATTGCACCATGTCAAAGGAGCTTCCCCACCAGCTGTCGACCGTGACAGGTGTTCCTTTTCAGTATACAAATGCATTGTTTACAAACAGCCAATGCGTGAAACCACAGACCAACACGTAGATTCCAGAACACATGGAAGACACAGCGTTAACAACCTCAGGAGTGCCTGTGAACCTCCACCGGAAGCCTGGCCAGAGAAGTCATGACATCAGAGTGGGCTGGCATCCATGAACCCAAGGTTCCCTGTCTCAGATCTTAATGTCAAAAATACTGGTCTGGGAGATGGCATTTAAACCTGGCACAGAAAGAACCATGGAAGCTTAGGTGGCCAGGCTTCTCTTTTGGCTAAAGACTTAGGGGTATTTTGGTAACATGGGAAGTACACGGCACAGAGGAATAGCTAACAGGTTACATTAGGTTTTAAAGCCCACAATTTAATAGAAGGTAATAATTAACATCAATACCCGTATTTACCTTAGAAAACATAAGCCCCAAACATTCATCTCATTTCTTGGCCTTATGTTAGAATTCTATTGCTTCATTTACATGTAGATGATTAAAAATATATAGAGATAGATAGATATTTTGATTATGTACACAAAGCAGATTCAAGAGTTAAAATCAAAAACGGAATTTTGGAGTGTGGTCAAATAAGGTGCACAGATTCCAGAACCCTCAGAGGGCTGGCTGGCTCTCCCAAGACATTCTGTGTCTGTGGTGGCAGAAACCGGGCCCCGTCCCCAACAGCTCTGCACTGGCTTAGTGCAGTGGTGCTCACAGTTTCAGGAACTACGAGGTGAAGTGTCTGGCTCAAGCCCGCCAAGTGTCTCCACTCCCTCTGTCAGAAGTGGAGCACTGTTCCTAGGTTCGCATCCCCTGATATATTTTAGAATTTCACTCCTCTCTGTCCCCTCTTCCAAATAAGGCCCTGTGATGCCAACAAGGAAGGGGGCGCGGGTGAGGGGTCTAAGGCTCTCGTGAGGGCCTAGTTCTGTGTGGATATCAACACACAACAGACACCTGACTGCAACATTCAAGACATTTAAGGCAGCGGGTTCACTTAATGACTGGTTTTCCAAATGCAGGTTTGTGGCATGTACAGATCTGCCACGTCACTGTCATCATCTGTGGTAACGCCTAGCAAGGGACTGTTTCTATGTTAATTGGCATGTGGATTACTGGGTTCAGAACACTCAGAATGTTGGGAAACCTGGTTGCCCCCTGAATACTCACTTCCCTTCTGAATGCACAGCAGTCCACAGGCCAGAGGGCTGCTGGGAGGACGTGATTGGCAGCTGGCTTCATGACTTTGTGATGAAAGCAAAAAAGGGACATTTTAATCTGACCCCTAACTTCCAGTCTTGTTAGTGCCAAGTTGCTCCCACCAGAACTCTGGCTGAGGACCAACCCACAGAGGACTAAGGCAACGGTGCCAACATGAAAGGGTTCTTAATTATTTTTAAGAGCAATACTTTACAGACCGTCTTGTCAAACAAGGAACATGGCACTTCTTAGACACCAAACTGGGAAAGGCTGCAAAGACAGCTGGGGCTTGGGGGCGGGAGCCTTTCCTCTCCCTGATCGAGGGCGATGAGTCCCACGTCTAGACAGGCTTTCCCCACCCTTGGCTCAGAAATAGGCTGTGCTTCGAAGGAGAAGACCAAGAGATGGACTCGGGCCACATCAGCTTGGTGGCTGGCTGGTTGAGGCCGCAGGTTCTCAGGAGAGAACGGTCAGTTGATCCAGCAGGATGTGATGTGGCCTGTGGTTGCAAATGGTTGTCACCCCTGTGCAGGGCTTTGGCCCTTTTGCCTTTGTACTCTTCGGTGGCCAGAGCCAGGGAAGGGCGACAGTTGGTGCAGGCTGCAGTGGGGTGGGACACCTATATTTCTGACCCTGTCCAAGTTTGTAGCTTAGCAGTGAGCATATTCTGAGCGTAGGCACAGTGGCAAAGAACAGTGTAACAGCCGCTGGTCAATTCCATTTGGTGGCAGCGCGATAGCAGCAAAGAAAATTCCCAAACAGCTCCATGTGTATCCAGCTTTCGGAAAGGAAAGATTTAAAAATCAATCAACAGATTTTTTTTTTTTAATATCCAAGGGTTTTAGGGTTTCTTGTAACTATTCTACCAAAAAAAAAAAGAACAAAAAACAACAACAAAAAAAACCCCCAACAAAAACCCCCCACAGAAGTATGGCAGTAGTGCGAGAGTAAAAGTGACATGATATCACTTTTCATGGGGGAAAATGTGACCTTAAGATAAATTTGTCACCATCAGAAATAATCATATAAAAGAATCTATTGTTTCCTAAAGTGTTGAGCCACACAATTGCAGATACATTCCAAACGGGGTCAGAAATGAATGGAGACAATGACACAGTCACAAAATACTCCTATCAGGAGCCTGACCCTGTAGCATGCCACAGGTCGTCAGAGCAGTCACACCTGTTGGGAGACAGGGTCCTATGACTCACTCCACTCCCTCAGCACCCCCCGCCACACACAGACACACTACCAGGTTCTAGAAAATTGTCGTGTTCATCTTCTTAGAATATCTAAGACAATAAAAGACTAAAAGATGTCTGGAAATAGGTTGTGTAGAAAAATTAACTCTCAGCTTAAAATAACATTCAAAAGGCACTTCATCCTGTAGGAAAGAGATTCTGAGTTGGGTCAGCTGCTCCGAGCTGGGACCGAAGGGGACAGGTGGTCTGCTTGGAGGGAGGACAGTTGAAAGGAAGTCAGATAGATATCAAGCTTTTTTTTTCTCTGTTTTTTTTTTCTTTTTGGTATGTTTTAAGAAAAGCAAATCCAGTAAAATGCATGTCCCTTTATGAAATTTGTTAAAAGAGTTCTTTTTTAAAATAGTTGTTTCTGTTCTTAAAAAACAAAACGAGTAGGCATGGCCACATTCACCCTGTGGCCTGGAGCATGAAGGATCCTCACTTGCTGCTCCCAGGGAGCCCAGGGCAGGCAGGCCCCGAGGTCAGAGGTTCCAGAGCACACAGGTGGGACGCGGGCAGAGGCCAGGGCTACCTGCTGCAGAGTCTGTGCAGCATGCTGTACACGTCGTCCTCCCGGCTCAGGCCCTCAAAGAAGGGGATAAGGTCCAGCAGCTCCGTGTCCGTCATGTCATCAAACCAGGACTGCACAGGCACCTGGAAGACAGTGGCATGGAGGAGGCAGCAGGACTGCACTCAGCCTGACTGAGTCCCTGTACTTTCAACATTGTTTTTTTTTGGGTCCCCTGTCCCAACCAAGGTCAATCCAAAGCTACGTGATTTGGGAGATGTGAAAGTTAAATGTTGGCCGGCCGCAGTAGCTCATGCTTGTAATCCTAGCACTTTGGGAGGCCGAGCCAGGAGGACTGCTTGAGCCCAGGAGTTCGAGACCAGGTTGGACAACGTAGCAAGACCTCGTCTCTACAAAAAAATGAAAAAATTAGCAAGACGTGGTGGTGTGCACCTGTAGTCCCAGCCACTTGGGAGGCTGTGGCGGAAGGACTGCTTGAGCCCAGGAGGTCAAGGCTGCGGTGAACTGTGATCATGCCACTGCACTCTAGGTTGGGCAACAGAGTAAGAACCTGACTCAAAATAAAATAAAATAAAATAAATGTATCCAGTTTGTGTGCATTTGCCTGTTTTGTTTTCCCACCACAGAAAAAGTGGGCAGAGCATAGACCATATGAGAACTAGTGTGGTGACTTGCCAGTTTCATAAAACTCTTTCTTGAACCAAGTCAGCTCCTTACACTTCCGCGCATGTGCAGTCAGAGGCTACGTGCCAATCACTGACACAGGGAGCCTACCACCATGGCACAGGACAGCTTCTACTCAGGGTCACTATGGTATGTTATGTGGCAGAGAGAAGTGGTAAATTTCCTCCTACAGGTGGTAGTTATCAGTTAAAAGTATGCAGGCCACTCTGAAGCTGTGGGCAGAGACAGGATTTTCCTTTAGTTGTAGGCAGAGGGGTGGTAACGGGTGTAGCCAGGGCTGCAAAGAAATTTGAGAAAACCAAAAATGTTTAAAAGTAACGTTCTGGTTACTTTTTTTTTTTTTGAGTTGGAATCACTCTGTTGTCCAGACTGGAATGTATTGGCACCATCACGGTCACTGCAGCTTCGACCTGCTGGGCTCAGGTGATCCTGCCGCCTCAGCCTTCCAAGCAGCTGGAACCACAGGCACACACCCCCACACCCTGCTAATTTTGGTGATTCATTGTAGAGATGAGGTCTTGTCAAGTTGCCCAGGCTGGTCTCCAATCCCTGGGCTCAGGCAATCCTCTTGCCTCCACCTCCCAAACATCCTGGCCCTATTACAAATCCCAAGACAGCTTAGAAACATAAAAATTCACATGTAATTTTGAAAAATAATATAAGGATTAATTAAAAATGACTCCTTCGTGGGGACAGGGAGAGAGTAGAAGCAAGGGCAGAAATGAACACAGACTTTTCCAACTCTGTCTTCGTTGATAATTTTGATGCTGGAAGCTTGTGAATGTGTTGTTATTGTTTTTGAGTTGGAGTCTCTGTTGCCCAGGCTGGAGTGCAGTGGCATGATCATGGCTACCACAGTCTTGAGCTGCTGAGCTCAGGTGATCCTTCCGCCTCAGCCTTCCAAGTAGCTACAGCTACAGGTGCCACCACACCTGGCTAATTTTTAAAAATTTATTATAGAGACAAGGTTTTGCCAAGTTGACCAGGCTGGACTTCAACCCCTGGGCTCAGGCAATCCTCTCATCTCCACCTCCCAAAGTGCTGGGATTACGGGCGAGAGCCACCACGCTTGGCCAAGTTTGTTATATAATTAAATAAAATTAAACCATTAAGAAGAAAGCAATACAAAATGAACCTGAGAGTATATAAAGTTGGTGACACAACCATACAGAGAATTATTTCAAGTGGTTTTAAAATATAGTATTCTGACTATATACCTCTCCAAAAAACCCTCGCCTGCATTTAGTTGTCTTATTATTAGCCATAATATTGGCACTGCTATTTTGAAATTATTAAACATGTACTGAAGAGTAAATCAAAGATGACATTCTGCTAATATCTTCAGGAATCAAGAGTTTCAGCAAAAGAGAATGAGATACAAATAAACAAACAAAAAGTGAAAGAAAGACTGTTATCTTAATGCTGAATTGGAAAAACTAGTATAAAATTATGACTTTCTAAAATATGTCATCTTTTGCTCTGACCTGTAGTGTGGGCCAGAATTAGAGGACATCCCAGTAGCAACGAAAGCTCATGGAAACTTGGGGCCTCTAAACACTGTTTCCACTAATTGGAAGTGGGCTCTATGGAAAAATGGCTGATTCCAGGGCTGAGAAGAGAAATACTCAAGATGAGCCCGGAACACCTTGTTGTACCAGAAAGCAAGGAACTTACAGGCTAAGCATCACTAACCTGAAAATCCAAATTCTGAAATGCCCCAAATCTGAAACTTTCTGAGCGCCAAAGGGATGCCACAAGTGGAAAATTTCACACCTGACCTCCTGTGCCAAGTCAGGGTCAAAATGCAGGCATGCAACACATGGTTTATTCAGTGTCCCCAAAAATCATTAAAAATATTTTGTAAAATTACCTTCAGACTGTGTGTGTAAGTCATGCATGAAACATACATGAATTCTGTGTTTAGACTTGGGTTCCACCCCTAAGACATCCCATCATGTACTGTGGTGGGGGAGTGGGATCCAACAAACCTGGAATTTATTTATTAAAAAATTATGTATTTATTCTTACATGTTTAAACTTCAGTCACCTTCAGAGTATTCTCCATTTGGTGAAATATACTTATCTTGATGCTTTTTCCACTGCTCAAAACAGTTTGTCAATTTTTATGCCTTTTAGTACTTCTGCTGTTGTTTGTTTCACCTATTCTGCATGAGCAAAATGTTTCCCTCTGAGGGCTTTTTTCATCTGGGGAGGGAGCTGCTCGGGGTGAGATCAGGTGAATAGGGAGGGTGGGGTATGGGGGGTCATGCTGTTTTTGGTCAAAAACTGCTGAATACTCAGTGCAGTGTGGGCAGATGCAAGAACCCATCATGATGGAAGATGGTCATGATGGAAGAACCTGTCACCTGTTTACCACAACTTGGGACATTTCTTCTGCAAATCCTAACACAACCTTCTCAAAACTTCTAGATAAAAAGTTTGGTTGACCGTTTGATCAGGAGGAACAAATTCTGAGTGTACTACAAGGGGCTCACCCTCTAAAATATAATTCTGTGTTTTTTTGGCCCTCCCCCCTTGTATATGCAAATATTCCCAAATCCCCAAAAAACCCAAAACACTTCTGGTCCTAAGTACTTCAGATCAGGGATACCCAACCTATATCAGACTATTGTTATTTGAAGGATTCTCTACTGGCCAAAGGTGAAAATTTGTGCATCCAAAAGAAGAATGAACATATTGGACTGGAACTATTTTTTTAAAAAAATCCATGGGTTCACAATGGCACTAAAAAAAAAAAAATTCACTGGCTACTTCTGGGGGTTGCTAGAGCACCAACTCATTAGTCTGAAAATAGAAACCACCATTTTGGAATTCCTAATGAAATAGTAGATGGAAGCAATGGTCATCAACTGCTACAACTGTGAGGTGAAAAGTCAACGGGGCATTTTATAATGGACGGATCAGGCTAATAACACTTGAACCCAACGATCAATTCTAAAACTTTAAACGTGGTATGAGACCTGACATTTTATGCCTCCTGATATGATACAATAAGCAGACAATGCCCATAATGTATTCTTGCAAAAGAAAAAAAACAAAAACAAAAAAACAGAACCTGAGTCTGTAGCACTCTAACTGCTTAAAGGGTATAGGGCGTCTGGAAAAATCACATGAAGCACCACTACGAGGCAGCAACCAGATAGATCCAGAATGCAGGACATTTTGAAAAGAAAAATAAACAGTTTCTTCAACAAATAAGTGGCATAGAAGAGAAAAGGGGTGGAAAAGGAGAAGTGTCCAGATTACAAAGGAATTAAGAGACATATTAACGAAAGCAGTGCATAGACCTTGCTGGGATCCTGATTGAAACAATTCAAATGTGGAAAACATTTCAAGATGAAGGGAACAATTTGGATATTAGACAATGTAAGAAGCTGTTAGCAGCCGAGCGTGGTGGCTCACGCCTGTAATCTTAACACTTTGGGAGGCTGAGGTGGGGAGATTGCTTGAGCCTAGGAATTCGAGACCAGCCTTGGTTACACAGCAAGACCTCGTCTCTGCCAAAAAATAAAAAATTACCCAGGAGTGGTGATGCATGCCTGTAGTCCCTGCTACTCAGAAGGCTAAGGTGGGAGGATTGCCTGAGCCCAGGAGGTCAAAGCTGCAGTGAGCTGCAATCACTGTGCCACTGCACTCCAGCCTGGGTGACAGAGCGAGACCCCAACTAAAAAAAAAAAGTTGTTAGTTTTGTCAGATGTAATCATGAACTTGTGATTCTATTAAGTAATCCTTGTCTGTTAGAGACATATTACCAAATGCACTGTGTTGAATCTGCTTTACTCAGTAAAGTATGTATATTTACATATAACACATTTAGAGTGTTTATTCAAATAATGATTACACACCAGCCAATTGAATCTAGTTTGATTTTTTTTTTTTTTTGGTTACAAGTGGAGCTAGAGGATTCTGGACTCCAGGAAAGGCCTTCTGTTGGCTTTTGCTGAGTCTGGGAAACCTGCGCTCGAGAGGAAGCACCTCTCCGGGGAGACCGGTCCGAGAGGAGGGCCTGGCGTGGCAGCTGCTGCTAAGGGTTTGGCAGTCACCAGCAGGCCTGGCTGATCTCTCTTCTCTGGCAATGTCAGATAGGAGTGGGAGTAGGGAGGCAAGAAGGCATGGCCCTCTTGCCCTGAGCGTTGTGCTGCTTCCGGTGAGTAGGCACCGAGAGCTGCCATGCTCCAGGCAGTTTTAGGTAGGAAATGTTCCCAGTATGTGCTTTTTAGACATCATTATGAGGTGGCAAGGTTTGGCAGCCTTATCTGAAGACCTTGTTGAAGTGCTTTTTTCATTCTTGTTTAAGAAGCACTTCTGTCAAAGAGGTCACCCGGGCTGCCTGAGCCGACAGGGGTCATGAAGCCCTGGGCAGCAGCCAGCTCCGGGAGATTAATGACGGACGAGCACTTCTTGGTAACCACCACTGATGCTAATGAGAAGATACAGGCTCCCTGAGCACTCACCAGTCTCAAGTGCTGTTCTAAGTGCTTTTTATGTAGGGCCACACTGCGTACTCCAACAATCCCATTAGATCAGTATTCCTAGAATTCCCATTTGAGAGATGAGGCCACCAAGGCCAGGTGAGCTTACATCACTTGGTCCATGACATGCTAAGAGGAAGAGCTGGGATTTCACCAAGGACAAGGCCCAGAGATGTTCCTAGGTAGGTGCTCAAAAGTGGTGCCTGCCTGGCAAGACAGAGGGCTCACATGGAGCCCCGGACTTTCTTTCGTTGGGGCTACTTACTGCATTCTCAGGATGGAAGATGTATGAGGCAGGAGAATTGTCTACGATGATCACTTTGCTCAGCTCCCGGCCGAGGCGACTCAGGTCCTTCACGTAGTTCCCACGATGAAAAACACATGATTCTCTGAAGAGCCGGGCCCGGAAAACACCCCAGCGGTCTAGTAGGTCAGCCACAGGGTCTGCATACTGGAAGGGAAGCATCATAATGAAGGCTGGGCGCCTGAAAGAGCCCAGACATCCTGACCTGCTGCAGCAAGATCCAGATGACCTTTTTTTATGAGTCGGGGTCCCACCATCGCCCAGGCTGGAATGCAGTGGCACAATCTGGCTTACCACAGCCTCAATCCTCCTGGGCTCAGGCAATCCTCCTGCTTCAGACTCCCAAAATGTTGGGATTACAGGTGTGAGCCACATGCCTGGCCCAGATTTCCTTTATAAAAAGGGATTTAGGCCATGTGCAGTGGCTCACACCTATAATCCCAGAACTTTGGGAGGCAGAGGCAAGAGGATTGCCTGGGCCCAGGGGCTTGAGACCAGCCTGGGCAATTTGGCCAGACCTCATCACTACAATTAAAAAAAAAAAAAAATTAACTGGGCGTGGTGGTACACACCTGTGGTTCCAGCTACTTGGAAGGCTGAGGCAGAAGGATCACCTGATCCCAGGTTGAGGCTGCAGTGGCTGTGAGTGTGCCACTGCACTCCAGCCTGGGTGTCGGAGTGAGACTCTGACTAAAAATAAATAAATAAATAAAATAAAACGGACTTAATCATTGGGTGTGTTTTAGCAGCCTCTCTGTGTACAGAAGGCGGCACTGGATTATACCATCTCTCTCACATCCAATCATCAGAAATTTCTCAGTTTTATCTCCACACACATCCAGACTCTGCCTGCATCTCTCTGTTCATACTGCCACTGCCTCTAGTCTCAGCCTGTCATCTGTAGCCTGATGGCCGTGTGAACCTCCTCATGAGGCTCACTGGGCCTCCTTTCCAGCCCACCCACTGCGAAGCTGTCAGAATGGCCACTGGAAGACATGCATCTGATCACATCACTCCTCTGCTTAGAACTCCACTGCCGACTCTCTGCACTTGGAGTAGGGCCCACACTCCTCACTGACGTGTCCCGCATGACCGCAGCCGAATGGTCTCTGCCATCTCAAGCTGCCTGAGCACATAGGTTTTGAGCGTGGTCAGAACCCTTGCGCCAGTGTCCCATCTGCACGGATCACGCTCTTCCCAGCTCTTTGCATGAACACCTCCTATCTCCTCATTTCTCAGGTCCAGGCTTCCCTCCCCACCTATCTAGGGTTTGCTCCATCCTCCTTTCTGGATCCTCACTTCCCTCAGAGAGTAGCAGCCTGGGGGATTGCTTTACTTCCTCTTTACCTGTCAAGGCCCAGGCCTTGCCTGTCATGTTCACCACCGTGTCCCCAGCACCTCACAGAGCACCTGCCTCACAGCAGGGGCTCGGTGAGTCTTAATTTCATCACAGAATGAATGCGATGCTTTGAATGTGTGTGTGGAGTGAGGCCACACTGCCCCCTAGAGGTCCTCTGGGGAGTTGGGCCAGACCCGCTGCTATGGACCTGGAGCCTGAGAGTTTAAAAGCCCAAGTCATTGTTGGGGTTCATCCTGCATGGCCCCCTTTCATGGTCTGGGGAACTTCCCCCAAAGCAGGGTAACCTGGATAAGAAATAAAGGGGTTCCTGGGAGAAAATTCTCATAAATAAAGACACCTAGAAGAATGGGCCATCCCGAGTGGTGGAGCCTGGAGGCTAAGAGTGGCAGTTCCAGGTCTGATGTGAGGCCAGGCCTCCACACCAAGACCAACGTGAGGGGCACAGCCGGCATCCCTGGGGACCCAGGAAGCCTGCCATGGAGGCTGGTTGTGCTGCAGAGGGATGCACAGCAGCTCTGAGTGCAGGGCACGTGCCAGCACAGATGCAGGCACAGGCTACAGGGCTACCAGCAGCAGTCACAATTTCATGTCTCCAAGGACATCCTGAGGGAGGTAGAGTGCAGGAGCAGCTGTGTTTCTTACTGACCAAGAGTGGTGAGAGCTCAGGGCGGTACGGTTTCCTGCTGGTGATGCTAGTCATGACCCACATGGGCTGTGGGGCACTACCTCTAGATAGAAAGAGACGATTCATTTCCTTGTAATCATAACACGTGGGTGGTACCCCACCCATCTTGCAAGAAGGTGTCTTAGAGATGACTGTGAAGAATGTAAGCTTCACGAGGGCAGGGACTCTGTCTCTTTCATTCTTTGTAGCATCCACAGTCCCTAATACCCTGCTTGATACGTAGTAGGTACTGAGTAAATATTTGCCCGGTGAATGAAGGAACGTATGACAAAGAAGCAGATACTGAAAGGTCTGACCATCAGTTGAGCCTTCTGCAGGTTCCTGGGCAGCAGGCAAGGGGTTGCTCTGTCCCAGTGCTGCTGGCTGGGAGCTGAGGGCAAGGACTGGGAGAATGACCTCCAGCCAGCAGAACTTACGCATCAGGGAGGAAAGAGGGTGAACTTGGGAGCAGATTCAGCTCAGCTAGGTTGGAGAAGCAGCGAGTGAAGGGTTGGAGTGACAGATGGAGGGGCAGGTGGGAGCAGTCCAGGCAGAGAAACCGAACAAGGATGTTTAAGCAAATGCTGGGGACAATGCCAAGGAAGAGTGTTGTCAATTCTGCCAAAGAAAAAGCAACTCTCAGTTCCCCGCCACTGGTGCAGTCTTCTGTTTGTTATTTCTTTGGTTATTACTTCAGGTTCTCTTAGCATCCCAGAGCACTATCAGAAGAGCCATTGAAGCTACAGATACAATTCGTTTTGGTACCACTTCTCTGAAAGACTACCCACCGGGAAAGACACCGCCTTCCCTGAGGCCTTGTTCTCTTTTTGGCATGCAAAACCAAGACCCAGGATTTGGACTCACTCTCCATTGGCTCATGCTCTCAAGCCTGGTGATGAGTCTTGGCAGAACTGTGTGCAGGCAGAGCTCTTTCTCCCCCCTGTCACCACAGAGAGATGGACGCGACCAGGAACATCCAGGCCGGCAACGCCATAGGACATGGAGGAAGAGAATGGAGTGTGGGTGCCAGGGTGCTGCCCAGAGGCAGGACGCAGGAAGAAAGCTGCCATGCGATCGCCTGGAGATGTGCAGATGGCTAACCTAGGCCCCACAAAACTCAACTTTGGGGTCACCGAGGGTCTCCAAGGTGTCCATGGAGACATGGGTGGTACCAGCAACAAATGGATGGCGTTGGTCCTATCACAGTCAGGGGTTAGGAGACGGTCCTGGCAAGGACCTCTTGGAGGAGCAAGGCCTGTCCGAGACACAGCACAGGCACCCCACCACCCAGGGAAGGGGGGACTACACCATATTGAAGGGCCTGAGAACCTGCTAGTTTCTTTAAAAAGTGGAGTGAACAAAGAAACCACTCTGTTTGGTCAGAGCCAGTGCAGACACTGGATCAGAGATTCATACCAAGCTTTAGAGCTACAATATGTCTGAATGATTTTGACACCATTAATCATTAAGATGCTAAATAATGAACGTCAGGAGCACTTACCATGGGACAATGCTCAGCATAATGTGTGGAACACAGTGAGGGCTCAATAATACTTGCTGAATGCAAGACAGACACCGTGCTAAGCCCTTTACATCCGTTATATCATTTGAGCTATCCCAAAAGGTAGATAGAATTATCCCCAATTTACTGAAGAAACCAAGGTGAGGGAAGTGAAGTCACTTACCTGAGTTCACTCGGCTTACCAGGGACATCAGAATTCCCATTCAGCCCACCCGTTGTCTCTGGTGGTCTCTCCCCCAAACTCATGTAAACGAAACCCAAGGACACACGGACCTCTGGCATTTGGTTGCCAGTCAATGGATAAGAGGTGTGCCATCCTTTCTTGGTCACACTGTACGTGTGTGATTTCCTGGTCTGTGGACGAGCAGCTTCAGGTGGCTGCAACTTCATGGAGCATTTGCTCTAAGTGTACCCTGTCACCATGGTAACCCAGAAGCTTTTCAGCCTGGCAGTGTGCACATGGCCTGCATCCATCCCATCTGGGGTGGGAACCTGTCACCATAGAAATAACTTCCCCCACCAAAACAAAGGGCTGCTTAACAGATTGGGGGGGGGAGGGGCCAGGCATGGCAGGCTGGGAGGGTAGGGCTGGGAAGCAGGACTCACCTTGGCCAAGCTGGCAGTAAAGAGCACACACTCAAAGAGCTGCCCCATCCTCTGGAGAAACTCGTCCACGTGAGGCCGCTTCAGCACATATACCTACAAAGGCAGGAGACAGCAGGCTGGTCAGTCATGGCAGCTGCTGGGGATGGCCTGGGGCTCAAATGCCCACTGTGGGAAGAACTGGCAAGCAGAGGCACAGACTCCATGAGGGGCTAACTAGTCAGATGTGGCACTGCTCAGGTTGGGCTTCAGGTCTGAGTCCGTGCAGCCACACCTACCAAGGGGGAGAAGGAAGCAGACTATGGTACTGAGGGTCTTGGGGATTTTCAGAAACAGCGAGTGGAAGGGCTATACTATGTGTGAAAAGACTCATTCACTTCATACGTGTTTCTCAGCACCTGCTCAGGGTCAGGACCTATGTAGGCCCAAGCCATGGTCTAGCCACTGTCGCTTTGGAGGTCCAGGCCTGGCCTATGGCCTGGCAGGCCTGGGATTGCTCCGGTTGTCAGTTTCTATTCTGGATGGAACACTTCCCTCATTAGGAATGCTTGGGCTTGAGGTGCAGGCCCAGCAAAGCAGCAAGAAGGGCCTTCCCTGTCAGTTTGGGGAGCCCATCTACTCGACACCATCAAGATTATTCTACTTGGGCTCGGTGCAAAAACAGACATTTCAGGGGATGTAAAACCATGCTACTCCAGGACTGCAGAAATAAGCAATCAGGGGGGCCTCTAGGCAGCGGAGGGCAAAGGGTAGCCCCTTCTAGAATGCCTGGGCTCTAGGCCCCCTTGGGCCTGGCCAGGGTGGGGCTGTAAGGAGGCCAAGCTTCAGCCCACACAGGGGATCCTGACTAGGGAGGCTGAGGGAATCTGAGGAGACAAGGAGGTAGGAGAGAAGGCGAAGCTGAAGAGAGAAGACAGAGGCCATGGGGGAAGGAGAAACAAATACAAACTTGAATACATTCCCTTTGAAATTAGTTGTTCACTAAAATAAATCAAACACTTTACAATTCAGTTCAGTGTATCACTGAGTCCCAGGCTCTGTATTCTGCCGAGCAGTTACACAGATGAATAGAACACAGGCCTTGCCCTTGAAGAGCTCACAGTCTAGAGCAGACATATGCAAAAATATATAAAAATAAACACGGCATAATGAAAATCACAGTAGAGGGATAAATTAAGGACAATTAACTCCCCTCTCAGGGGAGGGAATCACAGAAAGTAATATTTGGCCTAGACCTTGAAAGATAAACAGGAGTTCGCCAGGCCGATAAGGATGAGAAGCGGTGAGCTTATAGGCAGAGGGACAGTATGAGCATGAGACCTGGAAGCCTGGAAATGCTTGAGGTGCTAGAGAATGGCCAGAGCCTGGGGCCCGCTCATCAGAGGCAGAAGAGAAGAGGGGGAAGCAGGGATGGGAGAAGTGGCTGAAGACAAGTGAGAGGCAGGTTGTGGTGAGCACACTAGGGCATTGAATGGCAGATGGAGCAGGCTGCATAAATTACAGGAGGACTAGCTGGAGGGAGGGGGTGGGGGGTCTGTACCACCTCCCAGGGCATGCTGCCAGCCAAGGAATTCTACACAGAACCAAGTCACTTTCAAGACGCCAGAGGCAGGTACCCAGGAGGGCCAGGACTCAGCAGGAAACTTATGGCTGACTGAAAGAGGAGGTTGGGCATGGGTCTAGGGTCAAGGGTAGACTGAGGGGCTGGAGGAACAGGATGGCCTAGGGTGGATGTCCACATAGCTCTGAGGAGCTGGGAGACAGGGATAGGGGCAGAGGGCAGGGACTGTGGTCCAGCAGCTCCAGGCTCCCACTTTGCCCATGAGACTCCTTGGTGCCAGCGAATGGGTGCAGCCTGCGGTCCTCACTCTCCCTGGGGGACAGCTTGGAAAGCAAGCTCCGCTACATGCAAGGGCACGAGACTGATTTGGGAACTCTGGCGATGGTGCCTCTCTGGCAGAGAGGAGGGTCCTGGGCCCGGATGCCGGCGTCCAGGCCCGCGTCCCCGTGCAAGTAACCGAGAATAGGCCCATTGGGACCTGCACAGCCTATCCTGGATTACTTGAACGAGGCCACGGCCTTCGCCAGGGCCTTGGTCCTCCTGCTCCTGGCGCCCGTGGCTTCATTCCCTCAGGAGAGAATCTCTGACCCCAGCCCTGGGACCCAGGGGTAGCACAGCACAGTCAAGGAGGGTGGGGGAGCTGCAGTGGCTCCTGCAAGAATGAGCTGGCAGGGGTAGGCCGGTCACGCTCCTGGTCACGTGGTGCAGAGGATTAATTTCTCACCCAATTCTTGCCATGCCATTGGGCAGCCTCTAGTTTGTCTCATCATGTGCACATTGTCACATGGGCCAAGATAAATGCAAAAGCCTTAACTGCTTCTCAGAAGTTGAGTTAATTCAGTTGATGCCTTTGCAAATGTTAAATGCCCAAGTGCCTGCCGTTTTGGCTCCGTGATGGCTTTTAAGAGCACAAAGTATGAAAATGCTAGGGATAAGGCTGCTTTTCTCAGGCACTGTTTCCTGGCAAGACTTCCTGGAAAACAGGCAAGAAAGCAAGGACAGGGGAGGGAAGGGACTTCGGTATCAGGGAAAGAGTTCTGGGCTAGAAGGCAGGAGGCTGGATTCTCATTTTAATTATTCCCATTGTATGATCTTGAGACAACTCTTTCCCTGGCTGAGCCTCAGTTTCTCCATCTGGACGATGAGGTGACTGGACTGTCTGATTTCTAAGGCCTTGCCAGTTCTGATGCCCTACACTCAAGAACCAAAGACACTACTGACAACATTAAGGAAAGACATCCTGTTGTGGCTCAAGGACCAAGAAAGATTTTTCCTTCCTGGGATGTCAGGCCAAATACTCTCCCTTTAAGACCTTGGAGCTGACAAGGAAGATGGTTAGATCATCCCTGTGGAAAACCTGACAACCCCGCCCCCCCCCTTCAACTTCCAAGGCTCCCTTTCCTATGATGTTTCCAACGTTTCAGATGAAGCTATTTCCGGAAGAGCTTTATGCAGATAAGGGGAAAAAAAAAAGAGCCAGAAAGAACGAAGATGCATGCCAACTGACGGTGGCATCTTTATTCACAGCAGCCTGCTGATCCAAGAGCTCACGCCCTTCCCACCTTTTCTTTTGGGCTGGGCACTTGCTAAAGATTCACTGGAGAAGACGACACATGAGCAACAAGGTCAGTCTGGAGCAGCTGGCATTGGGAATGGACACCTTTTCCCGAGAATCCACAAAAAGTGGGTGACTTGTGGCATTTTCCTGTGGCCTGCTAGGAGAGTAGCCGAAAGTAATTACATGAGGAAGTTAATTAGACCATCAAGCTAGGCCAGTGGGGGATATGGAAACTTCTGAGAATCTGCATGAAATCAAAGAACTATTTGAACTTGCAACCACATCTAATATTTATGAATATAGTTTTCCTCATAAACTCAGTATAAAAGAAATTCATCTAAGTGAAATAAAGCAGAAAAACATGGTATGTATTATACAAAGTATGCTTCCTTTTGACTTAGTAATAAAATTACTATTGAAATGAGAAGTTAGAAATAAAGTTCATGGGAGATATTATTGCAAAATCCTAATTGAAATTCAGATTTAGCTTTGATTTCTTACCTGATGTATAGTTCCATCGATTTCAACCGGAACAATAAAATCAGCATTACTAATAGGCTGGAGAGAAAAGAAACTATAATTAATATGTCTGAAAGAACAAAAAATTTGGGAAATTTTAGCAAGAAAGAAGCTTGCCTGAACCAATGTTTTGATTATTGGAAAAAACAGTTCAGGAGGAGGGTGTTGAAGCATGCCTTGGTTCCTTAAAACAAACACAAGCAGGAAAGCAGATTATTTTCTGTTCTGAATGTTGCTGCATTTTCAGCATCTTGGTCCAATCTCTTTATCACCTGCCTGGTCTTAACCATGAAGGGTAGCACAACCTGGATAGAGGATAGGGCTCTTCAGAAATGGCAGTTCTTACCCAGAGCCCTTCCTGGGTGATGGGGAACCACTGCTGGCCACCGGGGGTGGGGGTGGGGAAGCCAACCACCTGACGGGCCCATAGGACAGTGCTGCTTGAGGAAAAACAATTTGTACTTGAACCCACAAGCGGGCTGCCCCACGATGGACTGCTGGGCACATGGACCCAAAGCAGGGCAAGGACGAGAGGGGTGAAGTCAGAGGCTCTTCTCCTCTCTGAACCTCAGTTTGTCCTTTCTTCCTCTGCTACAGTGATGGCTCTGATGAATGCCCATGGCCCCACCCAGTCCTGAGAATTAGTGATTTCAAGGGTCTCCCTGGTGGCCTGGAATCGTCTCCTGCCTTGGAGGGTGGGGAAAAGTCAGTCCACCCTAGACTGCTCTGCTCTGAGGCACACAATATTCAGTGTACCCACAAACTTCTGGATATTTAAAATAACTCTTTAGCCTGTAATCCCGCGCGTTGGGAGGCCGAAGTGAGTGAATTGCCTGAGCCCGCGGGTTCAGGACTTGCCTGGGCAACTTGGCGAGACCTCATCTCTACAATAAATCAAAAAATCAGCCGGGCGTGGCAGCGCGCGCCTGTACTTCCAGGTACTTGGAAGGCTGAGGCGGAAGGATCGCTGGAGCCCAGCAGGTCCAGGCTGCGGTGGCTGGAAGCAGCCACTGCACTCCAGTCTGGGCAACAGAGTGAGACTCCGACTCA
>CAUYQG010148052.1:0-14429 GCA_963574415.1 Tarsius wallacei | reverse complement strand
CTGAAACCCACTTCCCACTGCCTTGGAATCTGTCTGTGCAGTGGGGTTGTAGGTTTACTCCCTGAAATAAAATGAGGTTAACAGAGGGAGGAGAATGGTGCAGACAGTGGGGGGAAGGAAAAAGGGGGAAACAGACGAGTGTACCAACAAATGGAGAGAGAGACCTAAACTGAAACAGATAAAAACAATAGACCACGGCTACAGACTACCCAACTCGCATATTAAAAAAACTAAAACATATAATGATGCTAACATACAAGCTAACCAACCACCTTATTGGTGTGCTGTCCTTGTATCCAAAGATATGGTTTACAGAGAGGAGAAAAGAGAAGAAAAGGAAAAGAAAAGAAGGAAAAAAAAGGAACAAAACAGTAGGAATAGAATCAAGTCATTCAACTAACAGAACCAGTCAGGCACACTCTGAGACTTTTCGTTTAAGTCCAGTGTCCTTTCAGCTCTGATTTCTAGCTGTCTTCTCAGGTTGGTAAATTTGTTCACAGCTGGGGTCAGTTGCCCCGGCCTTCTGTGAAGGGCAGTTCAAGCTTGTTATTCCCATTTCGGTGTTGTTACCTTGAATCGCCAGCAGGTGGTGCTATCTCAGCTGCTGGCCCCGGAGGGAATGGAGCTGGACGAGAGCCCAGACAGAGGCCGGAGATGAAAGCCTGCCTCAGGGCACACGGGAGGAGACCCACGGCCTGGCAGGACGTCACGGTGGCCGTAGAGGAGGCAGCGATCTCAGCAGATCTTGCTTGCAGGGGCTTCGAGGTCTGAAGTCGTGGATCATCTCAGGCACGGGTGGTGTGATGTGTAATGGCTGCCACGGAGGTGGCGGCAGCGTCGGCTGCTGTGTCTGTGTCTGCGACAGCAGTGGCTGTCCAGACCCGCTGTGATGCTTCAGCGGTGGTGACAGCTAAGCTCCGTGTGAACAGCAGGCTGCCAACGATGGGATCCACAGCCCCCAGGGAGAGAACCAGAGACCTTCTGCATTCTCCTTTGCAGAGGGTCCCATAGACCAGGCTGCCCCGTCGCCATCTTGCCAGAAACTCCCGAAGCATTGAAATGTTAACCAGCTTACCTATGGTCACAGATCTTAATCTGATGGAGAAAAAGACTTGACTGATTCTGAAGACTAAACTCTTATCTCATCTTACATTATATCTCTGAGTTTAGGGAAAACATACTAGAAATAGGAAATGTACACTTCTTTCCACAAGAATATATGAAAATTCAATTGAAAGAACATAGCAGGGGGAGCAATATTTATGAGTTTCTCGTCTCCATGGGAAGTTGAAGGTCTTTTAAGAATAAGGAAAAAGGCGTTTTCCAGAAGTCGTTCTACTTGGCTCAAAAGGAGCGAGTTGAATTTTCAGTGACATCAATACTGTTAAACAATACTGCAATTCATTTGTCAAAAGCAATGTGCTCTAGGGAGATTTCTCATTTTTGCAAAGTTCTGGTGTCAGCGGTGTCAACTGTTGAGGATGTCTTTGCATCAGTGAATAGTGTCCTGGACTAGGCACTATATGATGTAAGACCTGCTATGCTTGGCCGATTATTTGTTCTGCAACAAAAGGCAAATAAATTTAATTTTTTTGTGTGTTTCAATTTCTTCATCTATAAAAATAGGATTTGATTTCTATTTTCTTTCAAGCTATGTGAACTCTTTTATAATCCATTTTTGTGCTTCTCTTTCTATTAGGACACAATCATATTAACACATATGACTTCTGTCCTGCATGATGACAAAGAGTTCCCCAACCCAAAGAAGTTTGACCCTGGTCACTTCCTGGATGAAAGTGGCAACTTTAAGAAGAGTGACTACTTCATGCCCTTTTCAGCAGGCAAGCAAGATTTCTTTTTTAAATCCTTTTCAAAAGTTAAGTAAAATAGGGAAAAACTTTGCAAGGAGGCCACTCTGGTCTGGACAAATTACCATTTATAGGAGGCCATAGGCACCACTCCAAAGGTCCAGGTTGTTTCTCAGTCCAGGTTGGACTGGAGGTTACATTCATTAATTCTGTATCCTCGTCCACCACTGTGTTCTCTAGATCTCCCCCTAGAAGTCCAACACTAATAAGCTTTTTCTTATTTGCCATGAGAAGTCAGTTCACGCAACAAATTTCACAGAGCACCTTTTAGGTTGCAATCCCATACTCAGATCCAGGCAAACAAATGCGAATAAGAAATATATTTTGCTTCTAAGAGAGAGAAAGTCAAATTCACAGGCAATAAGACTCCAGTGTGACAAATGTTATGCTTGTGGCTTCTGTGAAAGCCCAGAGACAGGAGACCCTGACTGTGGTCCTTTTGATGGAGCAGGAGCAGAATAGTAGGAGGGTAAGGGAGAATTTTTGAAGGAAGTAAAATTTGAGTGTATTCTCTCCATTTTTAAGGGTCCTAGAAAGAAACAGGTGGCACACACAAAAAAATTTAATTAAAGAGTTTAATGAAGAGCCTGTTTTTAGAGAAATGAGCAGGACATGGGAAGTAACAAAGCGTGGAAAAATACTCAGGACTAATATCAGCAGGAAGATGTTCCATTCTAAGTTAAAAAAAAAAAAAAAAAAAAACAGGGGAGGGTGGATGGTGCCAAAACCTGAATAAACTTTAGCCAAGAGAGAGTGGATGCCTCAAAAGGAGAAGCATCTCTATGTAAAGGAATATAGCGTCTGCCAAAACTGGGACCTGGAACGGGGAGATAGACAAATACTTTTACCATTTCAATATCTCCGCTTCTGAATGTATTCAGAGCCCAGAAAGCAACTAACTCCTGAGTTAATGCAGTTCATCTAAGTCAGTTTCCTGGAAACAGACAGGCCCAAGAGACAAACACAGAATGTATCTTGAAAAAAAGAAGAAATGGAGAATATTCAGCACCCTCCAAAGAAGCAGGAGGAAGATTAGAGGATAAAGACCCTTCCTCCAGAAGTAACTGAAACAGAGATAGAAGAGATTTGCTCCTGATTGATATCTAAGATAATAAGCATCAAGGGACCCTTGGTGCTGGAGTCCCAAATTATGTGCAATGCCCAGGGATGACCTCAAAAGAAGTCCCTGGTATCATACTCCTTACTTTTCCTTCCTGAATTTTGGAGTCCACTGTTGCACAACGACCTGCTCAAGATTTCTATTCATTTTACATTGCTTGTGGGCCTCCTTGACTGCTGACAACGTGGGTGTTACAACAGAACTTACTTAAGAGTTTATATTTTAGTCTGTGAGATAAACGGTTGAAATTTCATGTACTGTATTAGAAGCAGGAATGAGTGTTGTGGAAAACAGACAGGAGACTACATTGTATTTTCTGTTCATGTCAAAGAAGTTTGCATTGAATACATGATGTCTGAGCTGAATCTGGAAGGATAAGTGGAGTAAGCACACACAGAGCAGAGGGGAAGCCATTCCAGATAGAAGGATACCTAGAACCTGAGAAAAAACTTGAAATTGCCAGTCTGCCTGGGGAGTAGTAACTAGTTAGTACTGGCTGAGCTTTGGGAAACCAGGTTGAAGAAATTAAAAGAAATGAACTCTAAGGATTGCTCATGGCCAGTATGTGACATTTCTTTTTATACCTGGCAATGATGACCTCATAAATGTTTTAAGCATGTATGTGACAAGGTTATAATTATCCTTTAGAATTCAGATGAGGAGAAATAAATGCATTGTTGAGTACCGGGTCAGAAATAGATGAAGAAGATGCTTTATACCAGTTATACCAGTTGTGATAGGTTGTGTGTGTGTGTGTGTGTGTGTGTGTGTGTGTGTAGAAAGATGTCACTGGCAAACCTCAGAACAGCAGTTCTAATGTGCACACGTTACTGGCATGGAACCTTGACCCTTAGTAAGTAGAAATAAACCTAGGGTCTGGCATACTTGAGTAAGCCTGCTTATTGGGACTTCCAGCTTCAGTAGAAAAGGAGACAGCACCAGAAAGAAGTATTTTGCAGGCACTCTGAAAACAAGTTATCTTGGACTTCTATCTTTTCCCTGGTTTTATTTTAGGTGGTAATATCACATGTTCAATATAGAAAACATCTATATTGTTGAGTTTATTCTGGAGTTAAATAATAGATGTCTTACAGTCAACCCCTGCTGGCCCCATCATTTAGTTTGAGCCTGTGTGTTCTTTACAGTATATGTGTAGAAATTTTTTTTTTGTATTTCCTAAGATTTAGTGGGTACAAATAGTTTTTGGTCACATGGTTGCATTGTATAGTGACAAAGAAGTCGGGATTTTAAGTCCGCCCACCACTCTTATGTGTGCATATTGTACCTGATAGGTGATTTGTTTCTGTCCCTCCATCCATTTTCCCTCTCCCCCTTTTTGAGAGGGAAAACAGATGGAGGGACACACCATTCTCCATGCCTTTGCAGATCCTTAGTTTAGCTTCCACTTATAAGTGAGAACATGAAATATTTGGTTTTCTGTTTCTGTGTTAGTTTACTGAGGATGATGTCTTCCCATTCTAAAGTTGCCACAAAAGATATTATTTCATTATTTTTGATGGTTGAGTAGTACTCCATTAGTGAATACATACCACATTTTTCACAATCTAATAATCAGCTGATGGGCATTTAGCTTGATTTCACGTATTTCCAATTGTGAATTGTGCTGCAATGAACATGTAAGTGCACGTGTCTTTTTAACATGATGACCTCTGTTCTTTTGGGTAGATACCTAGTAGTGGGATTGCTGGATTAAAGGGTAGATCTTCTCTTAGTTCTTTGAGAAATCTCCATAGTGATTTTCGTAGAGGTTTTACTAATTTACACTCCCACGAACTGTGTATAAGCATTCCTTTTTCACTGAATCTGCACCAGCATTTTTTTCTTTTAGTAATGCCCATTCTCACTGATGTGAGGTGGTATCTCATTATAGCTTTAATTTGCATTTCCCTGATGATTAGTGATGTTGAGCATTTTTTCATGTATTTGTTGGCCAACTGTATATCTTCTGTTGAAATATATCTGGTCATGTCATTTATCCACTTTGTAATGAGTTCATTTACTTTTTGATTAGTGATATGTTTGAGTTTGTGAATTCTGGATAATAGTACTTTGTCAGATATATAGTTTGCAAATATCTTCTCTACTTCTTTAGGTTGCCTATTTGCTCTAAGGATCATTTATTTTGCTGTGAGAAGTTTTCTAGTTTAATTAAGTCCCACCTACTTATTTTATTTTTCTTACATTTGCTTTTGGGGTTTTAGCTATAAATTATTACCTAGATGAATGTCCAGAAGTCCTTCCTAGGTTTTCTTCTAAGATTTTTATGGCTTCAGGTCTGACTTGTAAGTCTTTAATCATCTTGAGTTAATTTTTGTATATGGTAAAAGGCAGGGATCAAGTTTTTATTTTTCTACGTGTAGCTATTCAATTTTTCCAGCACCATTTGTTGAATAGTATGTCCTTTCCCCAGTGTATATTTTTATCTATTATGCTAAAGATAATTTGGGAGTAGGTATTTGGATTTATTTCTGGATTCTCTATTCTATTTCATTGGTTCACATGTCTGCTATTGTACCGGTGTTATGCTGTTTTGGTTACTACAGACTTGTAGTATAATTTGAAGGCAGGTAATGTGATGTCTCCAGCTTTGTTCTCTTTGCTTAGGATTTCTTTAACTATTATGGTTCTTTTGAGTTCCATGTAATTTTTAGGTTTTTTTCCTAAGTTTGTGAAAAAAATGTTGCTGGTTGTTTTATAGGGACTGCATTGAATCTGTAGATTACTTTGGGTAATATGCTAATTTTAGCAATGTTGATTTTTTTTTTTTAATCCCTGAGCATGCACTATTTCTCTAATTTTTTTGTGTGTTGCCTACAGTGACTTTAATCATGTTTTGTAGTTCTCCTAGAAGAGATCTATCACTTTTTGGTTTAAAATATTCCTAAGTATTTTAGCTTGTAGGTTGTTTTGGTATCTTGGCTTCATCTTGGCTTCTGTTATCTGGATGTCTAAATCTTTGGCAAGGCCAGAGAAGTTTTCCTTCCATTATTCCCTCAAATTGGTTTTTCCAAACCTAATGTGTTTTTCTTTTTTCTCACGAACACCAATGATTCCTAGGTGTGAATGTTTTATATGATTCTACATTTTTTGTAGAGTTTGTGCCATTCTTTTTCATCTTTTTTTCTTTATTGTTTTCTGACTGGGTTAATTTGAAAGCTTTGTCTTCAGGTTCTAAGATTCTTTCTTCTACTTGTTCTACTCTCCAGCTAAAAATTTACACTGCATTGTGTACTTCCCTAAATGATTCTTTAATATCCAGAATTTCAGCTTTTTTTTAAGGTTTCTATCTCTTTAAGAATTTTTCATTCATGTCATGCATAGTTTTTTTTTTAAATTTCCTTACGTTGGTTTTTAACATTTTCCTGAATCTCATTAGGCAATTTTATAATCAATCTTTTGAATTCTATCTCTGGAATTTCAAAGACTTCATTTAATAGGGTCCATTGCTAAAGAGTTGGGGAGTTATTGCTAAAATCTTTGGGGAGTTATTGAAGAATCCAGTTTTTCATATTGTCAGAATATTTTCATATTGTCAGAATCATTTTTCTGGTTCCTTCTCATGGCACTGTAGGGTTCCATTGGTTATATATAGCCTTGGTGTAGTGTGTTTCTCAATTGCCAGCTTGTGGCAGTCTTGTGCTAAGTACAACAGACTTAAGGTGTCCTATTTGTTCTGTTGATCATTTCTTTTACTGTGAGAAGCTTTTTAGTTTAATTAAGTGGCCAGGATGGCTTGGATAGTGAAATTAGTTAGCATCTGGGATGTTTTTCCCCAAAGCTGAGGTATTATATCAGATGTTATGGCCTGTGCGGTTGACCTCCAGCCAGAAGGTGATGGTGTTGGAGAGAGCCAGGTACGATGAAAGCTGTAGTCTTCTGCTTGGCTTGTGTTGCTCCAAGGAAGTGCCCATCCAACCTGGGCAGTGACTGTGGCTGCGGGGATTATACAAATTCTTTGTATATTATGAGCTTTGTAGGGGTTGCAGGGAAAAAGAGCTCTAGCTCCCTTTTTGTGAACTCTTGGCTACCCTAGTGAAGATTGGGAGGGAGTCCCCGGCTCCTGGGGTAATGCTGCTGTGCTGAGTCTGCACAAAGGAGTTTACCTTGGGAGTAAGTTTGCTATGGCAGTGAGTCCCACCCAGCTCCCCTGCCTTAGCCTCAGGCAGACTGCATTCTGAATGTCAAAGTGCAGCTGGCCTTAGGGTCTCAAGATGTTCTCAAGGTACCTTGCCCCAGCCAGAAGCAATGATTTCTCTACCACTGTGGAGTTTGCCCTTGAAACATATCCCTTTGCTACCTGCTTAGAAAGTGGCAACCAGCAAGGATTGAATTCCTGGGATATAATGGCTGGAACTGATCAGGGCTTTTATTTCCTGCACCACTCCACTTGGGTTTTTAGCAGAGCTATGCTGTGGGTAAGGCAGCTTCCCACAAAGGACTGGAGCCCTACAAGACTCAAAGGGCCCTTCAAATGTGTGGCAGGGTTGAAATACAGAATTCCTGAACCCTTCTCACTTACCTTCCCCAATGCCTGGAGGCTGCCTGTGGTCTGTGCCATGACCAGGAGAGAGCGCAGCCAGTTCCAACACAGGTCAACTGATTTTTTTCAATTTTGCACTATGGGGATATTCCCCTTTGCACTATGTGGCTATGGCCTGACCCTTTAATAACTTTTTGATGAGTCATGGGGTATACTGCTGGTCCTGCTCCTCTCTGGGTGCCAAGGAAACTGTCGCTATCTCGGTTTAGTCGACAGGAGAAACTCACTCGACTGCCTCTAGTTGGTCATCCTAATCCCCTCTCTCATTTGCATAGTTTTGTGTCATGTTTTTATATATGTCACATGTTTTATTAACATCTTACATTTTGGCCGGGCTCGGTGGCTCAGGCTGTAATCCCGCACTTTGGGAGGCCGAGGTGAGTGAATTGCCTGAGCCCATGGGTTCGAGACCCACCTGGGCAACTTGGCAAGACCTCGTCTCTACAATAAATCAAAAAAATTAACCAGGCGTGGTAGCGCGTGCCTGCAGTTCCGGCTAATTGGAAGGCTGAGGCGGAAGGATCACCGGAGCCCAGCAGGTCGAGGCTGCGGTGGCTGGGAGCATGCCACTGCACTCCAGTCTGGGTGACAGAGTGAGACTCTGACTCAAAAAAAAAAAGCACCTTAAATTTCTACCCAGGGCCATAATTTTTTCTATTATAGTGAAGCAATGATTTCTCCTGGACAAGTTAAAATTGTTGATAGGCATGCTACACTAGCCTCCTGAAGTTAAATCTCCTGAACTCCAGATTTAAAAGCTTTGGGGATTTTGTGCGGATTGTCTTATTCATGGACAGGAAATGTTTGTGCTTTTAAGACAAAGTGGCAGTCTGCTTGAAAGAGCAAGCACAAGGGAGAAATGAGGAGGGGTCCTTTCCCAGTCAGTTATCCTGTTGGCGTCACACATATAGAGATTTTTTTCATAGAGTACACACATGGAAATGTGTGCTGAGGAAATGAAGGAACCCAGGTTTGAGTGTAAATAGAAGACATAGGTTAATTAGTCATTCATTAATATATTTCTTCATTCCATATTTATTTAAACTTCTCTGTGTCCTAACTCAGAATTAAATTAATAATGAATTTATCTGTCTTTTCAGGAAAAAGAGCTTGTGCTGGAGAGGGCCTGGCTCGCATGGAGCTGTTTTTAATCCTGACCACCATTTTACAGCATTTTACCTTGAAGCCTCTGGTTGACCCAAAGGACATTGACATCACCCCAGTTAACAAGACGCTAGGCTCTGTACCACCCTTCTATGAGCTCTGTTTCATTCCAGTCTGAAGAAAAGCCAGGCAGCCAGACTCCAGAGCAGACCCCCCAGCCTCATGTGAAAAAGCCAGATGCTTTCTGTCCTGTGCATCAGCCATTATTTACAAGTTCCTTGACAGCAGGAATGCCATCCCTGGGACTTGTTTCCTCTAATTTTCTCCTTCCTTCAAGAGACAGTTGAAATTTGCCTACGTGAAAGAAAGTTCATTGTTTCATCCTCAATAAAATTCTTTTTGTAAGACAATTCTGAGATCATAAACTCTATCTTCAGTGCATACCAAATGAAAAGTTCAGCATAAATGTCTTATTTCACAACATCAATAAGGGTTCCTGATCTCAAACCAGGCACAGTTGGGACCAAAGGGAAGCCCAAACTTTACCTGTACGATGTCTACTTGTATACCCAATCTTGAATTATACCCCACATTGTTAAAATAAAATATAAAAAATGAAAAAAAGTCATGTTTTGCTTTACTACAAATTAGTAATCAGAAATTATTCCATAAGATTTTAAAGATGTTAAAATAAACTGTGAAATTCACTCACCTCTCACTCTAACTCTCCAGCAGAGTGTTTGGCAGTTTCGCATGTATACTTTCTGTCTTTCTCCAGTCATTATTAAAATATAGTTATGTGTATATGTAGATGTGTGTAATGTACATGTTTATGTACGTATGTATCTATGTATGTATATGAGCATATATGCAAGGAACAAACAAGGGAAGAAGAACGTGAGATAACACTTGAGTTAGCCTATCTGTTAAAAGATGGCCTTCCTTTTCTCCCAGTGGTTAAATACATACACACACGCAAACACATACTCATATAGATATATTAAGGAAATGAAGAGAGAAATCTGTATTTGTGGCTATACCTGAACACAAACAAGGAGAAAAAGTGTGTGTGTGTGTGTGTGTGTGTGTGTATAATAAAGCTACAATTTGGAAGGGACATTTACATAATAAGATCTTTTAGATATTTTTACAAGCAGTATAAAAATATGTACCTCATAATATCCTTTGCACAGCTATTCCAGAATTTTCAGAATTGATTTTCCTATTCAAGCGTGTTTAGATTATTTTATCACTACGTGAACTTTTATTACTACAGTAAGGCCCCTACCTACGGACCTTCAAGTTGCCAGCTTTCAAAGATGCAAATGTGTGTTTGCATGTCCGATCACATAAGTTAGTTCACGTGTCTGGCGTACGTTGTTATGTGTGTGCCTCCTCTACAGATAGATGTTTGTTTCTATATGTATATTTTTATGTACTATTTGTGTGAAAAGTATTATAAACTTACTATAGTACAGTACTATATTGCTGGCTGTGTTAGTTGGGTGCCTAGGCTAAGTTGGTTGGACTTGGGAAGAATGTCAGCTTACGAACATGTTCTTGGAACAGAACTTGTTTGTATGTGGGGGACTTACTGTATACAATCCCTCCTATGTGCATATATCTTTTCTTATTTCTGTACTGTTTCTTCACAATGATTTTCTAGATGTAGAATGGGTTTTACCCTAACGTATATTTATAGATACTGCTGTGTAGGCACTGAAAATGGTCTGTGCCTACTTTGCTTTGCTTTGCTGTATTTTGAGTTGGAGTTTCACTCTGTCACTCAGCCTGGAGTGCAGCACCATGCTCATGGCCACCGCAGTCTTAATACCTGGGCTCAGGTGATCCTTCCACCCCAGCCTTCCAAGTAGCTAGAACCACAGGCATGTGCCACCATGCCTGGCTGTTTTGTTTTGTTTTTTTAAATTGTAGAGATGAGGTCTTACCATGTTGCTCACTCAGGTTGCTCTCGAACCCCTGAGTTCAGGCAGTCCTCTTGCCTCTGCCTCCCAAAGTGCTGGGCTTACAGGGGTGAGCCACGGCACCCAGCCTATGCCTAGTTTTCTTACATGAGTGTTAGAGAAAAACTTTTTGTCCAAATCCTTGTATAATAAATATGGAGAATTTCAGTCTTTGGTTGACTCAGTAATTTTTAGTTGCCTTTTGTGGATTTTTCAAATAGAAAATCATGTGCAAATAATATTTCTTAGGCCGGGTCAATGGCTCACGCCTATAATCCCAGCACTTTGGGAAGTGGGGGCGAGAGGATTGCCTGACTCAGGGGTTCAAGACCAACCTGAGCATCATGGCAAGACCTCGTCTCTACAACAAATAAAAAAATTAGCCAGGCATGGTGGTGCATGCCTGTGGTTCCAGCTACTTGGAAGACTGAGGCAGAAGGATCACCTGAGCTCAGCAGGTCGGGGCTGCGGTGACAGTGAGCATGCCACTGCACTCCAGCGTGGGTGACAGAGTGAGACTCCAACTCAAAAAAAAAAAAATTCTTTTCAGTGACCAGAAATTTCGAGGACTTTCCTGTAGTGCGTATCTTTGTATATGTATTTTTTTTGGTTTCTGTCTCTCTCTCATTGACTCCTCTCTGCTTCACACATGTAAATACAAACTTGTTTGTCAGAACTGAGAAGTGACAGAAGTTGTAAGAATTTATGAATACAGGATAACCGAGGATTTGAGAAATCCATATTGAAAAGTCTGATATTTTATGTAATTTTACACTTGAAATGTAGCTGAGCTAAAATCAGGAGCTGAGAGGCTAAAATACTGAATAAGAATTGTGCCTTAGATAATAGTCAATCTGACAGGAATAAAGTGACAGCTTACTATGGCTTTAATGTGCATGCCTCTGATGATTAGAGATGTTGAACATTTTTCCATATATCTGTTGGCATTTTGTATATCCATTGTAGAAAAAGTCCACTCAAGTCTTTCATTCATTTTAAATAGGATTATTGGTTTTTGTTGTTCTGAAGCAGCTTGTGTTCTTTATATAGTTTGGATATTAACCACTTACCTAACACATGATTTGCAAATATATTCTTCCAATCTGTGGGTTGTCCTTACCTTTAGTGAATGATTTCATTGCTGTGCAGATTTTTTTTTGTTTGATAAAATTCCACTTGGATATTTTTGCTTTGCATTGCCTATGCTCTTGAGGTTATATCCAATAAATCGATACCCAGACCACTGTCATGGAGATTTCCCCTGTTTTTCCTAGTAGCTTTATGGCTTCAGGTCTTACACTGAATTATTTTTTTCCCCTTATTTTATTTTAAAGATATGGGGTACAAGTCAGGATTAGGTACATAAGTGGTCTACGTACAGGTTAAGTTTGGGCCTCCCACTGGTCCTTACTTTGTCTGGTTTAGGATCAGGTATCCTCCACCCCCAGCCCCACAGTGTTCTGCTATTGCCAATCCCTTTCTTGTAGTATCTTGTAGTATTATGATAAGTGTTCTGAACTCATTTATGAGTAAGAACATATGGTACTCAGTTCTTTGTTTCTGTGATAGATCACTGAGTATGATAGACCCTAAATTCATCCAAGTGGCTGCAAAATCCATAATCTTGTCTTTCTTTACAGCTGCATAATACTCCATCGTGTATATGTACCACTTTTTAAAAATCCAGTCCACTTTTGATGGGCAGCATGGTTGGTTCCATGTTTTTGCTATTGTGAATAGTACTGCAATAAACATGTGTACACAAGTATCATTTTTGTAGAATGATTTGAGTTCTCTGGATATGTTCCCAGAAGGGGAAATTGCTGGGTATGTGGAAGGTCAATTTCTAGACTTTTAGAAATCGCCACACTGTTTTCCGTACAGGTTTAACTAGTTTACACTCCCACCAACAGTGAAGACGTATTCCCTTTTCTCTGCATTCTCATCAGTATCTGTTGTTTTTTGAATTACTCATGATGGCTATCCTAACTGGAATTAGGTGATATCTCAGTGTGGTTTTGATTTGCATTTCTCTGATGATTAGTGAGACTGAGCATTTTTTCATGCATGTGTTGGCTGTTTGTATGTCTTCTTTTGAGAAGTGTCTGTTCATGTCTTTTGCCCACTTTTTAAAAAGCATACACTTTGGGGGTTATGATCAGGAATTGATTGCTCACTCCAATTTCTGTAAGGGTGTCTCTTGTCTTTTCTAAGATCTTTATAGTTTGAAGTTTTACATTTAGGTCTTTGATTCATTTGGAGTTGGTTTTGAGTATAGTGATATGCAGGGGTTCTGTTTCATTCTTTTGCATGTAGTCAGCTGTTTTCCCAGCACCATTTAGTTCCATTTTCTGAATAGGGCCTCCTCTCCCCAGTGGTTGGGGTAGAGGCTTTGTCAAAGATGAGTTGGTTAATTGAGGTTTTGCTTCAGGAATCTCTATCCTGTTCTCTTGGCCTATATGCCTATTCTTGTATCACTACCAGACTGTTTTGACTATTGTAGCCTTATAGTAAAGTTTAAAGTCTGGAAGTGTGATAACTCCTGCTTTGTTTCTTTTGTTGAGGATTGTTTTGGTTATTCATGGTTGTTTTTGTTTCCATATTAATTTCTTTTTTTTTTTTTTTTTTTTTTAGTTGGAGTATCACTCTGTCGCCCAGACTGGAGTGCAGTGGCCGCTCCCGGTCACCGCAGCCTCGACCTGCTGGGCTCAGGCGATCCTTCCGCCTCAGCCTTCCAAGTAGCTGGAACTACAGGCGCGCGCTACCACGCCCGGCTAATTTTTTGATTTATTGTAGAGATGAGGTCTTGCTTGCCCAGGCAGGTCTCGAACCCACGGGCCTTAGGCAATCCACTCACCTCAGCCTCCCAAAGGCGCGGGATTACAGGCTGAGCCACCGAGCCCGGCCATATTAATTTCTGTGCTGTCATTTCCAGGTGAGAAGAATGATGTTAGTAATTTAATGGGTGTTGCATTGAATCTGTAGATTGCCTTGGGTAGAATGGGCATCTTAACAATATTGATCTTCCAGTCCATGACATGGAATATTTTTCCATTTGTTTGTATCTTCTTGGATTTCTTTGAGCAGTGTTTTCTAGTTTTCATTGTAAAGGTCGTTCACTTCTCTGATTAGGAGAATGTCAAGATATTTCATTTTTTTGTGTGGCTATTGTGGATGGGATAATGCTTTTTATTTGGTTGTCTGCCTGTTTGTTATTAGAGAATAAAAATGCAACTGTGTTTTGCACACTGATTTTAGACCCTGAGACTTTGCTAAAGTCCATTATCAGTTCAAGGAGATTTTTGACAGATTTGCTTGGGTTTTCAAGGTATAGGATCATAATTGTCAGCAAAGAGGGACAGCCTAACTTCTTTTTCTATTTGGATACCCCTGATTTCCTTCTCTTTTCTGATTACTTTTGCTAGGACTTTCAACACTATGTTCAACAGGAGGATTGAGAGTAGGCAACCTTATCTTGTCCTAGTTTTCAGGAGCAATTCTTCTAACTCTGTCCATTGAATAGTATGTTGACTGTGAGTTTATCATAGATGGCTCATACTATTTTGAGGTATGTCTCCTCTATGCCTAGGTGTTCAAGATTTTTATCGAGAAAGGATGCTGAATTTTGTTGAAAGCTCTTTATGTGTCTAATGATATAATCATATAATTCTTGTTTTTATGTCTATTGATGTATTGAATTACATTTATGGCCTTGCTTGCATCCCAGGGATGAAACCTACTTGGTCATGGTGATTAATTCTTGAGATGTGTTATTGGATTTGATTTGCTAGAATCTTGTTGAGAATTTTTGC
>CAUYQG010148046.1:0-12553 GCA_963574415.1 Tarsius wallacei | reverse complement strand
AATTTTGTAACCACTGACTAATGTCTTCCCATACTCCTGTCCCCTGTTCTACTCCATGCTTCTACAACAGTTTTTTTTTTTTTAGATTACATATGTGAGTGATATCACACGGTACTTCTCTTTCTGTGTGTGTGTGTGTGTGTGTGTGTGTGTGTGTGTGTGTGTGTGTGTCTTGCTTGCTTTTCTTAAAATTATGTCCTCCAGTTTCATCAATGTTCCAAATGACAGGATTTCATTCTTTTTTATGGCTAAATAGTATTCCACTGTGTATGTATATCACATTTTTTTTACCCATCCATCTGGAAATAGGCATTTAGACTGATTCTTTGTCTTAGCTATTGTGAATAAGGCTGCCATGCACATGGAATTTACTGATTTCATTTCCTTTGGATATGCACCCAGTAAAGTGGTTTTTGAATCATATGGGTGTTCTACTTTAAATTTTTTGAGGAAGCTCCATCCGGTTTTCCACAGTGGCCATACTAATTTGCATTCACACAAACAGTGCATAAAACTTCCCCTTTCTCCACATCTTCTTTCACATTTGTAATCTAAAAAAAAAAAAACTGTTGTAGAAGCATGGAGTAGAACAGGGGACAGGAGTATGGGAAGACATTAGTCAGTGGTTACAAAATTACAATTAGGAGAAATCAATTCTGGTATTCTAGTGCACAGTAGGGTGACTACTATGAACAGTAAAATATTATATATTACAGAATATCTAAAAGAGAAGCATTTGAATGTTCTTACTACAAAGAAATGGTAAATACACGATGTGATAGATGACACTGATTATATCATTATACAACATTTATATGTATTGAAACATGAAACAAAATCCTCTCAATGTATACGATAAGACCTGTATATTATAAAAATAAATACAAATTGTAAGTAAATAAATAAAATGTAAAAACGATAATAACAAGAAGAAAGTATAAAACATCTAGTGAAGATCCCTGACAGGATTGAAGTCCAATGAATGATAATTGTTGTTTTTACTGGAAAAGCTATGATCAATGAAGTCAATGATGTTGAAACCACACAGGTATTTGAAAATTTAAGGTAAAAAAAATTAAGATTCAGCCATAAAAATATAATCTCATGTTTCTTTAATCCCATCAAGATCTTAATTCATAACCTGATAACATTTGATGCTACAAATTGTCCATTTATCAGCTGTGTCAGTTTTAGAGAATTGTCAAATAACTGCTGTCTTACTGCCATTTTAATTCAATTGGATTCCACTTTAACTCTGCAAATGTTCAATCATTCTGCTTGCTGCAAGGAACTCTGCTGTTACCAGGACATGCATATCTAAGCAGGACACAATCTGTGACTTAGTCAGTCTCACAATCCAGCAGGGGAATGAGAGTTTTCCTTAAATACTTGCTTCATAGAGCACACACTAACACAAGTCAATTGAGTATTAATTCAGTTATTCTCCACTTTATGAGATCTGCGTCCAAACTTGAAAACAAACATCATTAACAACAAAATGTACAAGTATTAAACACAGTTGCCAGATTCAGGGTCAATGAAATGAAAACATAGCGTAGTACTCATAATTTATTTTTGTGTGTGAATTTTCCACATCGTTCTGAGGAAAATACACATTGTTCTAAGGAAAACCCATGAAACAGATATGCGAATAATCACAATCATTTATTTCATTTACCAGCTGTCTAAGCCAAAGCCTGTGCATCCTTGCCTTTCACAGGAGAGCTGTACTGGACTGACTGGAACTCACTAGAAACAACTGATACCCAGACCCTCACAGAGCCCTTGGAAATGTTTTGTGAAAATTCAGGAGGCTTCAATAATATGAATGACTCTGAAATATATATATATTTTTTTGCTTTAAATACTTTTGTTATAAAAGCATACTTGTGGTATTGCTGCCTATGTTGGCAGTAGTGTTTTAAGTCAACAGAACTTCCTTATAAAAACAAAGACAGTGACTCACTAATCTGTTTAAAGCAGACAAAACATTTGATAAAGTAACAGAAATTGTTCCAAAGTTTGTTGTTGTTGTTTTCTTTCTTTTTCTTCTTCCTTCTTTTTTTTTTTAATCTTTGTTCTTTTAGATTTAGCTCTGCAATTGAATTTGCTTCAATAGTTTTGTGATACATTAAGGGTCACTATTTTTGTTAACCCTTAAAAATATTTAAAAGGTCCCAATGTAAGCTTTTTCTCCCTTATCATCATCTTGTGTTCCACAGACATATGTAATAGAACACAGGCCTGGGAAGAAAATTCAGTAAAATGAAAATTTGTGCAGATATTTTTTGCTTTTCTAGAAAGCTTTATCTTTGACAAGGGAAACCAATGCCAGCAAAAGCAACTGGCACAATAGCACTACAAGTGAGGAAGATGCTGGATACCAATATTTGAACAATGATTCTTTGAATCTGATGAAATGGAAATACTTTATCTTTCCCATCCTACATTAACGCTTCATGTAACAGACCTGAGTAGCGGTATACTCAGTGCTCAGAAATATTCTTTATATATTTATAGGGTAATGCAACTTCCAATAACAATATTCTTGAAACCATATTGTTATGCAAACTATTAGATTGATACAGGAGACTCAGTGTCACATAGATATATATTTTCTGCTTGGCTACCATACCGCAAGCCATCCATGAGTAAGAGAAGGAGAAGTTTTAGAAACAACAATTATTTCCAACTTCAATGTGGACAGAGCAAATTATGCTTTCCTTTTTGAAAAATGAAAGAAAACGCCAGAAACACTTTTTTAAATTGCTCGTTTTTTTTTTTAATTACTATTCCCTGTCTAGACACAAATTGAAGATACCAAAGTATCATCTAAGGTTTGACAAAGAAATAGCAATTTTGGTGGCCTTAAAGCATGTCTGTGGGTACTGTCATTTAAAAAGTATCCCACATATTTTGCTCACAGCTACAACCAGTTTTGGCTTAATGATGATAAACGAAGGGCTTGTTCTCGGCTATGAACATAGACTCATGAAATAACTGGTTCTTATTCAAGAGTGACTTCAATTTTAATCGTTCCTTCTTTGACCTACCTTTTGGACCTAGCCTTACCTGAAAGGATGTCAGTTAAGGGCAAATTAAAAGAGTGTGATTAGAATTGTCAAAATTTATTTCTCAAACCATTTTCTCTTGTAACAGGGCATTTTTCTTTTCCCAGCGAAGTTAAAAACGTCTTGCAACTTACTCGTTTTTTTCCTCATGTATTTGAACAAAGAGAACTGCTTGATATTGCAAATATTATAGCAGATATTGCAAATTTGTTGGTCCATATCATATAAACTTTGATTCTATTTTAAATAAATAATAATTTTACCACCACCCAGAGTGGGTATATTACATATCTTAAAAAATGTGAAAGATCGGCTTTCATTGACGCCAATCAGAGATTGATATTTGTTTCTGTAGGCTGGCATTCATGAGATTCACTGGCCTGCATCTGTCTAGGAGGGGCAAACGTCTACAGCATTTAGGATGGGTAAAAAATACCCATATATACTTCAGAAAATGTATTTACTTCCATTCTGACCCAAGAAATAAACAGACTTCTGGGTTTTGGCAAATTCACCTCTGCAATGTCTTTTAAAGGAAGAACAGAAAAAGGCTCCGGACTGATCTCCATCTCAAAGCAATTCTGCCAAAAGGAAAACAGATTTGGCACCACTGTGGCACATTCCTTCTCTTTGTCTTCTTTAAAACAATGGTATCTAAAAACATGCTCAGTAGTCATAAAATTTCACAGGTTGGGTTACAAAGAAAAAAGGACAATATTCTAACCAAAGCTTTGGATTTGGGTACTTTCTGCAGCCATGAACTTTAGGAGGTGACAGGTGACATAAGGAGCTTGTGGTTATGATAGCACCTATCCTGGAAGGTTGCCCTGCCATGAAAGCATAGCAGCTCCCTTGCACTGGTGAACTACAGGCTAGTACCATATTTGCACACTCAATAAGCTGCTCTTTTTAGGAACCTCAATTCAGCTGTTCCAGCAGTATATGCCATTGTTTGCTCTCCCTTATTTGCTCACCATATACAATGATTTCCTCAGATATGCAAGAGTACTTGGGCTTTGCTTTTATTTAGAAACTCTTCTTTTGTACATGGAGTGATTGTATTCAATTACAGTTGAATTTTAAGTGGTTGGGATTCAATCCTAATTGATTTCAATGTAAATCAATATCGAGTTTCTAATCAGGCAAATAGAGCAGGCTGAAGTTCAGTGCTGAATGACTCGTTAAGCCTCTACCATCTTAACTCATGTCTAAATCAATAAGTGTATTGTATTTCATTTTTGACTGGATCCATTTTGTGTCTAGAATTGAGGCTATCAAGGAGTTTGTTGACAGAGTGATGCATATTATTTTGTAAACTTGTATATTCCAGGCCACATAGAAGCACTTGAGATGCTAAAATGATAAGCAGAAGTGCTCAGGAATATTTTTAAGTCTGAGGGACATTTTTAAAGGGAAGGATGGTGAACAAAAGAAGTAACTGTTTAACATGAGGTGCTCAAATTGTCATGCGATGGTAGGCAATAGAATTTTTTTTTATACATAATGTCATGATTACAAAGAATTACTGCAGAGAGGGTTAGGCTTCAGGAGAAGATAACCAGACAAACCAGTTCTTAAGAGGGTGGCTGATTGGCTGCTTTACTAAAGATAAATCTTTCCTCTTCCAAATATTCTGAAAAAAAAAGTAGACTAATAGCAAGAAGTGTAGTGATTTGCACATTATCCAAGCCATTGAGTTATTCCTGCCTGTCCTCATTCTGGTTCTTGATTTGCAGGCCAGCTATGCTCTGCAGCTGGAGCAAATTATATCAGCAGAAGTGCTGATGTGACCACAAGTTGACAAAAGGACATGATTTCTAGTAGCAAAAAAGCAACTAGATTTTATGAAATTGTATCTAATAATGTTGTTTAACTCATGGATCCTGCATCTGACGCCTGCTTTTCATCCAGTCCTTTCAGCGGCCCTTTGTTAACAGTCACTCAGAAGAGGAAATAAAATGTAGCCATTGAAATAAAAATTGCTCTACTCTTTTTAATAGCTCAGCTGCAGGCTCTATTGTTTTATTTAATGGATTGTATAACTGAAGTCTCTCCTCCTGATGATTCCCATTTGGCTTCTGAGTCCCCAAACTCTGTCAGAATCTTGGGGGTTCCAGAAGGAGGGGAGTCTGGCGCTCTGCTTGTTCAGAATGTGAGTGGAGAGTAAAAACATTAACATTCTTTAAAATGTAATTCCTGCTACGGAATCTATAGTACTATGTGCAAGAAGCAAAGCTTTCTCATCAAAGACAGCACGATTAAATGGTCCTTCGATTCAACAGTTCTAGTTCAGGATACAGTGAACATTTTCTTTGCTTAAAAATATAGGGGCAAGCAGGCTTGGAGGCAGTAGAAAGGGGAAAAGGGGAAATAGAAATACTAGAATAAATAATTGCCTTCTTTCTTGTCAAAGTCGGTGTATCGTCTTCTAATTAATAGATGTAGTCTTTGCTGGAGATTGCTGGTGATGAGTCCTCTCTCCTCTTGCTTGACTATCAGTTGCAGATATGAAAAGTGCACCTGTGAATAATTTGCATTTGACTTACCGTCATCCTAAACAGTGTCACATGGATATCATATTTTGAATTATTTTATATTTTTTGGTTCCTCTGAGCACCTAAAATATATCTGACTTCTGTTGGAAGGATTACAGTGATTTAAAAATATATATTTTGCTTCTGCTTTTCTGAGACGAATTGCATTATGTGTATATTCAAAAGATCAAAGTTAAAAAATAAAGTGCCTCCTACATAGGGAAGGTTGTGAAAAATACCAAGAGAAAGGATCAACCCCCTGCTTCACACTTATTAATATTTCAAATATGAATGAATTGCAGAGTATTTACCTGACTAAAATAAACTGTTTGCTATGGTTCTTGGAGGATTCTGCAGAAAGCTTTTACAGTTCATTTTTGTCCTACTTTGATATGCTCCATCACAGCAGGTTCATTGTTTTAGGATGAAGGAAAAAGATTTGTTAAATCACGAAGTGCCAAGAAGCCTTTCAGCTGAGAAAGATACACAATGTACAAAGCAGTTAAAACAAATCATACAGTATAACCTGTTAAGGATGTAATTGAGATACATGTAATCATTAACCTTGGAACAGACTGGGAATCTGTTAATGAATCAAATCAATACCCTCTCCACTGATCCATAATAATTTGAAAGAAATGAAAAATTTAACAGTTACTGTATGTGAGGTTATCGTGGGCTGCAATTAGCTAGCCTCCAGGAGATTATGTTACCTAGTTACCAGAAGGTAAGTATAATTTCTGTAGATCTTCTGGAGAGATTGTTATAAAGACAGGTGCCAGATGGGGAAATGGGTCAGGAATGATATTTGGTATGGCCCAAACCTGGGTCATCTTTCTATCATTTCATTCCGTGTTTCCTTCTTATGACATTTTATGCTCCCAGTTCAAATGAATGTATTGCTTTAAAGACATTACAATATAATTTTGTCAGTTAAAAAAGTGATTATCTTTTTTTATATCTTACTACACATTCAGATCTCACATGAGATGGCAAGGAGGTCAAGGCAAAAATTCTGCGTTTAGGAACAGAATAACATGTGAGCTTCCTGCTACAGGCAAGGAAGACACTTGCATACGAAAGTAGTTCATGTTTATGCAACCTCCTCATCTGAACAGTTCCAGTATGGTCATAATTGCCGGTGGAATGATACAGAAGAATAGTGCAAAGAGATGAATGAATGATTTTTCTCTATTATATCCTCACTTTTTTTATAACCCCATTTTGCAAGTAGTATATAGTGCCCTTAAAAATAGTATAGAGGGAGGAAAATGATCCCAGGGTCCATTGCATATATATATATATATATATATATAGCTTTGATGTTAAATCTTAGTTAGAGGAAACAATCTTGGTATATGAAGTTCTATAGGAAAATTTCAATTTGGGGGAAGATATAAAAAGAGATATTGCCATTCTCTAGGGAATCAGTAAATAAAACGGAGAACAGAATTTTTTTTAAATGCATGTTAAATATATGCGTATGGAAATGTTAAGAGCCTTATTTTATAATGCCAAGGAGGGCACAAGATAAAAACTGTTGTCATTTGTTTCCAGGGAAAGCAGTCGGTGAGACCAGGCACAGTAGGATAGTTAGTTAGCTACCACATGTAAAGCTGAGAGCAGATGGTGCCGTTGAGATAGAGCGCAGGAATGTGCGTGTTTATGCGGGTGCGTTTCTGTGCGTGTGCGTGTGGAAACCAGCAAGGAGTTTGACACTGATGTACTCCATCAAGTCCAGTTATAAAGAACAAGTAGATAGAACAACATTCTGTGCATCTGGCAGCCTAACTAGCTCTGTCAATCTGTGGATACTGCTGACATTGTACTATAAGCTTCGATTCCATCTGTGTTGTTTATTTTGAGCTGGATTTACTGCACACTATGTGAATTGATGATGGCTAGAAGGTCCAAAAGATTCTGAGTCTGTTTAAAGTTCCAAGGTGTCAAATTACACAGGATTGTGTCACGAACATTATGAAAGGGTAAGTGGGGAGGCAAACTGATTTCAGTATTTGTTAGACGTCCAAGAAAAATTGCCGAAAATATAGATGAAGAAGGTTTATGAAAACATCTAAAGAGTACATATGAACTCCTGCAATCAAATGTTTCCTTTTCAAGTTGTATTGTGTCATTTTAAAAAATTCAAAATATGTACAAACAAATAGACAAGTCAAATCAGCTCTCCACTCTGAGGTTGTGACATGCATATTATTCAAAACTTTCTGATCAGTACCGTATTAAATTGCCAGAATAAAGGAATGGACTTGATGGGTGACACTTGTGCCTGCTTTCTTTCTGAATGGCTTGGGAATGGAGGAACAGGTATATTTCTACACATTCACTATCTACTTATACTGTGATATTCTTTTGTTGCTTCAGTTTCTTTCTGTATAAGACATTTACAAATCTTTCTACTATACAGTTTAGAAAACAGACGTTTCTGTTTTCATCAATAAATCACCAAATAAGTGGAGAAAATAATTTTAATGAAAATTATATACATTTATATAAGAAAGCGATGCTATTTGGTATAGGTCATCTGTATCGAGACTTTTGTCTATTTTAGTTTTCTAGACTGAATATTGTCTGTTTGATGCTGTAAAATTCTTGCAAACAGGAAGAAAAAAGATGTAATGATTCAGGTGTTCTACCTGCACCAGCATATCTGATGTCATTTAATTTATGTGGCTGCTCTTATTTGCTTCTGTGGTGAGTAGCCCAGATCAGAATTTTTCTGCATCATGAATGATAAGCTATATGTGGTTTAGCCTGAAGTCATTGAGTGTAAAAAGCATTTTGCTTATGGTATAGAAATTCCAATTCCTGTTCTCAACCCCCATTCAGCTGGTGGTTGATTCTAGGTGAATTGTGCCATTTAGACATATATTTATATGTAACTCTGTCCTTTTTTAAAGAAGAAAAATTTTAATCATCCTGCCTTATTTGTTTCTGAGTTAGGACATCAAACAGAATCTATGAATTTAGTTCATTTGATTGGTAATGTTTAATATTCATTTGTTGAGTGTTTATTCACATTCATTAATACATGCTAGGTAATGTGAGATACACAGTTAAAAAATATGCAATTCTTTCCCTCAAGAAACTTTAATATCTAATAGATTGGGTAAGACATTCTTATAAAAATGACAAATAGCTATACATATATTAAATCTCAATTTTAAAAATACAAATAAAGTACAAAGTGAACTAAAATTAGTTGGAAAAGATTCACTAGTCTTGTAACTGCCAGATACTATATTGGTTGCTTCTTCTTATAAGGTATTTCACCTTACTCCCTCACAACTTTGTGAGAAGTTATTCCTCACTTTTGAGATGAAGACAGAGGAGAGATTGAATATAACTTGTCTGACCCACCTAGCCACTAAGTGACTAAGCAAGACTTCTATTTACATCCATAAACATACATTGAACATCAATTCTACACCAGGCATAGTGTTGGACACTGGGGTAAATAAAATGAAAAGCCTGTTTCAAGAAGTGTACAAGCATGTAAGGAATAAAATATTAAAATATATATACATAAAACATAAGGCAATAAGTGCTGAAATAGATATATTCATAAGGAATTATGAGAAGAGAGGTGAGGGCACCTAGCTCAGAAAACTACCAGAGTTAATTAGAAAAGGAGAAGGTGACAGACTTCTAAGATAGGCACAAGCATCATCAAAGGTACAGTGACACTGACAACAGGAATCTTGGGAAATACAGCTTTTGCAACACGGCGCGGTGGCTCATGTGGACCAGTGAGGGAAACGCATTTAACACTATGCATTCATACTAGGAAGCAATCTTGGCTGGCTGAGGTAAGGAGGAAAGGTTTGGATGAGGTAGCTTTTCTGTTGATTCATGAAGTTTGGGTATTTTTTGAATATATAGATAAGGAATAATTGGATATCGCAGGTGAAGGTAAATGGGACCAACAAACACTTGGAGACAAAGATGTGTAAAACTAATGTGATTAGTTGAGATGTAGATCTGCTAGCTTCCCATTTTGACATTTAGTTACCTGTACAAATTTGAAGCTTGTTGTCTAGAACTGATTCATACCTAAAATATTAAATGCGGACTACTTAAACATTTAAAGAGTAGATCTCTGGCAACAACTTCTTAACTTTCAGATTTTATTCAGCCATCCTTATTCTCCAAACTGATCAAGTCCTCCAATTAGTTTGTCTCTATCAGTCATAATCTATTTTATTCTTATCTGACCTAGACTCCCCGTCAGGCTTCTTCTATCATCTTCAGCTTTTCCTCTTGTCTAAAATTTTTGCCAGTCTTCCTTCTATATCATATCTTCCTGGAAAGTCTTTAAGATTGGGTCAATTCTTTCTTATTTCTCTAGCTCTCTTCCCCATTATTCAAATAAATGGCTTTCATGTCCATTCCTCTCTATGCTAGTTCCCTTCGGACTCTCAGTTCATTACCTTTTCACAGAGAAAATGAAAGTCATCATCCAAGCATCCAAAGCATAGGTACTCACTGCTTCCAATATTTTCTTTTTTTCTTTCTTTCTTTCTTTCTTTCTTTCTTTCCTTCCTTCTTTCTTTCTTTCTTTCTTTTTGCTTGGCAAGCTTTATATTATTTAATTTTGTTTTTATAAAGATGTGGGGCACAATTCAGGGTTAGGTATACAAACGTTGATTATGCAGGTATCCTTGTTAATGAGGTATGCCCCGCCTCCCCAATCACAAATGTAGGCGGACTGTTTCTTCAGCATTAAACCGATCCTTTTACCTGTGTTCTGAATTCTCCCTCCTCCTTTCTCATCTTAGGTTTTCAAGGACCAAGTTTCCTTGAAAATTCTGCCTTTCTTCCTTTTTCTCAGATTATGTATTTTTACTGGCTGTTTCTCAATATTTTCTAAATATGCCTAAGTCTCTCTAATTATAAAACCAAACCAACACCCTTATCCTCAGGAACGTTTTAGCTACTGTTCTGTCTATTCCTTGTATAAGCCAACTTCTTGAAAAAAAAGCCTAGAGTCATTGTTCTGTGCCTTCCTTCACTTTCTATGCCTTCTTGAACCAATTGCCATCTGAAAAACAACCACTAACATTTCCTGATACTGTTCTTGCTAAGGTTGTCAATGAATGACTTGTTTTTAAATCTCTCATGGGCACTCTTACTTGTTTTGCTTGTAGGACTTGATTACTGACTAATCTCTCCTCTTTAAACATGATTTCCTTGATTTAATGACACCACTCTCTCTCATTTTCTCTGTAGGCTTCTTGTCACTGAGACTTCCCTAAACGTTAGTGTCTTCCAAGCTATCTCTTAAGCCCTTGACTTTTATCATTAGGTATATTCTGACTGAGGAATACCATGTTTAGCTTTAATTGCTATTTATATGTTTATAGCTTCATTTACCAACTACATGTCAAAGAATCTGATCCAAGGTATAAATCCTCAACTAATGTTTTTTTGGTGAGTTTTAGTCAGACCTATATATTTAAATAATTACTTAATTTCTCCACTTGGATATCCCACAGCCATCTGAAAGTTCACGTCAAAACTGGATGCATCAGCTTCTTCCCTCCTTCTTCCAGCCAAACTTACTAATTACTCTCTAATTCATGAACTCTTAAAAAATTTTCTAACAACGTTATTCTAGTCAGGTATGGGACTAATGTTACACATACTAATGTAGACTAAGGGACCCAATCATTTAAAACATCCATAACTGGGTAAGAAATTTGCAATTCAGATGGATGTAGCAAATAAATGAAATTAAATGGACTGACAATATACCTCTTTTAAAACAGTTTAATGAACCACACTTAAAATACTAAATTTAAAAGCCAAAATCATAAGAAAAAATATTTCAAGTAAGTTAAGAACAGAAAGTACATCTTCTTTATATGCCTAACTCCCAGCATGTTGAACTACAACAGAGTTGCTGATCCATTAATATTTATTTATTGAATTAATCTGTTTGTTCTTCAAAACTACAGAAAAGAGAAAAGCATTACAAGACTCCCAACCAAGTCATTCAACCAAGTCATATACGGCTACAAGTCTTCTATAATTTATTTCATATACTGGATTGCTAATAACATAAGAATGTCACAACTATCTGGATTTATGTCTGATGAGATTACAGATTTCCTTAGAATATGGACATAATACAAGCCATGTTAGTTTTGTATTAAAACAAAGTTCTATTCTACAGCCTTACTTTCAGTGCAAAACTGACCAATCTTCATAGGAAAAAAAATTTTTGCTGGCTCAACCCAGCCTATTACCATAAATGGAAAACTAGTATTTTATACATCCTGCTAATGAAGAAGGTTGACTCTTCTTTAGACAAGACAAATTTTATCTTTTTTTTCCTTCAGTAAAGTAATTTAGCAGAGAGTTTGGACTAACATGCTGATGAAAATTGGTAGGTCTAGCTCATCTTGCAGTAATACTATGAACTTAAAGCAAAACATAATGAAATTTACTGTGGTCTCATCCTCCTTTTATTGTGAAATATGAAAATATAAAGAGAGGCATGGAAAACATGAATGTACAGTTTAATAAATTTTAATAAAGGAAACATCTGTGTAATCACCACCAATTTACAAAATAGAACTTTGCGAATAGCCCTACCCAATTATGACACCTTCCCACTCAAAGAAACCACTGTCCTGATGCTTATGGTAATCTTTTCCTTGCTTTTTTTTTTTTTTTTTGAGTTGGAGTCTCACTCTGTTGCCCAGACTGGAGTGCAGTGGCCGCTCCTGGCCACTGCAGCCTCGACCTGTTGGGCTCCGGCGATCCTTCCGCCTCAGCCTTCCAAGTAGCCGGAATTACAGGCACGCGCTACCATGCCCGGCTGATTTTTTGATTTATGGTAGAGATGAGGTCTCGCCAAGTTGCTCAGATGGGTCTCGAACCCGCGGGTTCAGGCAATCCACTCACCTCAACCTCCCAAGGCGTGGG